>JADOBO010000240.1:0-34991 GCA_016403345.1 Corylus heterophylla | reverse complement strand
GCAAAGCAAGGAAAAGACAAAATAAGGAAGCTCTTGTTTTCTAAAGCTACTGAGTATTTTTTTTATTTTTATTTTTTTACATGTCCGCACAAGAAGGGGGAGGATGATTCGAATTAGTAACTTTCGCTTCATTAGGCGTGGTCTAAGCCGATTGAGCTACCTTTTGGGGACTAAAGCTACTGAGGGCCCATTTGGGAGTACGATTTCAAAAATTACGTTTTTAAAAATTGCATTTTTAAAATCACTACTTTTTAAAATCTCACAAGCATTTGGTAAAACATGCTAAAAAATATTTTTTTTTATTAATTGAGTGTTTGGATAACATTAGCATATATTTACGGTTTCATAACCAAATTACCAATAATGACATTTCTTTATAACAGCAAAATAACTAACATTGTCTATAAGCCTCCATTTTTAACACCTATGCAAACAAAAGTATGACTTATAATTTGACATTAACTTTGAGTTTTCTACTTAGGCAATTCTATATTGCTATATTACTTGTTTATATGCTTTTTTGTTTTTGTATTTTTTTTTTCTTGAAACATATTCTAAACAGACATATAATAAAAAATAGAAGAACAATCCATCAAATTAAACTAATAATGTTCATCAAATTTAATTGTTACATAATTCACCAATAATTTAAATTAGTACTTGATAAATCATCAAAAAAAACTTAAAGGATATTAAAAATTAGCCTAAAACATAAATAATAAAGCACTGTTTATAGCCCACAAACGGATTGGGCTATATTGTCACGAACCACTTTCATCTCCTCGTCATGTATATTGCCAATGTTTTCCTGACTGTTACTCCTTGCATCATCATCATCATCATTATCGAAGTTATCTTTATCCCACTTAAACTCATTATCCTTTATGTCATGTATTCTAATAAAATTATGAAGGACCGCGGTAGCAACTACAATGAGCATTTGATTGTTAATATCATAAGATGGCATTTGCCTTAAAATATGCCACCTATTCTTCCACACACCAAAAGTTCGCTCTATAACACTTCTAAGGGATGAGTGAACATACTTAAACCTCTCCTCTATCCCATTTCCTCGACTAGCTTGTCGAAAATCGGGAAGGTGATATCTCTCCCCTTTGTAAGGTGTCAAGTGCCCTTTAATTAAGGGGTATCCACAACTAAATAATATTTTCCAACACGATAATAATAACCATCTATGAGATGTACATAAACAATATGCATTCATAATCAATAAGATTAAAAAAAATACTATACCTGGTGGTAGTTTTGGAAAGTTTGCAGATGGTTTACGAATAGCATCTAAAAAATACGTGTATCATATGCCACACCTTCCCATCCTACCATAATAAATCAAAATTCCATGCCGCCATCACATTTTAAGTTGGTGTTCCTTTTCTTCCAATGTATGAAATTTTCTTATCCTCTCTAACAACAACTGAGATATGTGTTCTATCAATGGCACTGATACAATTTTAAAATACGCATGTTGTTAAATTTTAGATACTTATTAAGCTACTTTAACAAAATGTAAGCACATATTGAGCAATACTGATAAACAAATAAAATAAGTACCTTAAAATGTGGCCAATACAATGGATTGTGCCGAATTTTTTTGGGAACTTCATTGAAGGTGGGATCAGAAGGTTTGATGAGATCCATTGCCATTAGGTTAAGCGCTTTCAGAACTTTAGGAAAATGTCTATGTATAGTCTTACCAGAATGTTGGAACCTTTCTTGAACCATTCTATTACATGATCCTTGTGCAAGAATAAACAAACATATACCTACTGACTCTTCTAGTCTAATACGCCTCGTATGCTGAAGTCCATATGTATGTTGCAGAACATTACATAATTGAAAGAAAATACGTGGTTTCATTCTAAACATATCATGACATATAGTCTAATTTTCAGTCATCATATGTATCAACCACCTATATCCAGTTTCTTTGGAATTTCTACAAAGTTGTTTATTAATGTATTTAATGACATACGTCACTACTGCATGACATCCAGCAAAACAAGATGGTAAAACTCATCATCACTATCATCATCATCATTCTCGTCATTATCATGAAAATGATCATCATTACCATAATCCATATAATCATCATAGTCCATGTGAGTGATACCTAAAAAATATTAACAATTAATAAGATAAAACACATAAAACTATCTTTTAAAGAAATTGTTCAACAATCACAATTATCAAATTTGCATTATTCAAATATAAAATAACATAAGTCATATCAAGTGGAGAAACTAAAATTACATTGTCCAAATATATAATAATAATAATAATAATAATAAAAAACACCTAGTTCAAATATCCCAACACCGAAAATAACAAGTGTCTTATTGCAAATTTATCCACTTGCTAATCAAGTAAAGAAATGGCGGTTGTCTATCAATTTTGCTTCATCTTTTAGAAACATAAGCTGCAAATGTGGTTTTTCCAACACAGCGAACACCTCTCTCTTTTCTTTATTATAAAAAATACGAACTGCCATATGATGGAAATTAGAACCCCCCTCAACACCATCCAAGGTACACATGCGCTTCAAGACATCACGAATACTGTTACTTGAATTTGCTTGACTTGTGGCCTTTAACTCAACATCATTACTTGTTCGCTGAGCTCATTTAGTAGCCTTGACACAGTTCTTGCTTTTTTTCCTTTGCTTTGCATGACGGTACCTATCTCATTTCTTGGGGAGGCTGTGTAGGATTAGGTAGCTGTGTAGGATTGGCTGTTTATGTAGAATTAGGTGGCTGTGTAGGATTAGGTGTCTGTGTAAGATTAAGTGTCTCAATATCATCATGATTATATTGAGGACTCAACTCACCAGACGAGTCACCTGACAGCTCCACAAGAGTCTCAAAATTAGTAGGTAAACCACCTGAAGAGGGAGTCCATGCACTTTCTCCAGTAGCCGCAGTGTCTCTGAACATTATGTATAATAAATGAAGGTTATCTAAACCTTTTTCCTGGAATTCTGAAGCCTCGGGAACCTCCTACATAATTAAAATGCTTATATTAATAACTAAAAGTACAAACTATTACTAAAAAAATCATATTAATTGATGATGAGAGACACACCTTTAACTTCCTTTTCCACCATTCATTCGTTGCATCTATATATTGTTCCTTTGGTTGCATCCCATCCTAATCCAGTTTTACTTCCTTTCAATTTGTTCAAAGTAATCCAATCTTTTTTCAATGTGTCCTACTCATTCTTGAACTTATGTTATTCCCATGACTTACCGGTCTTATTTCTAAATGCTACCTTAGTATTCTTCCAACCATGTTTTGTAAAGTGGGTATTTGGTCGATTACCTTGAAACACCTCATCCACACAGAGTTTACAAAAGATTATAGTAAATTATGATGTCCAAAGAGCTCTAGAATCTGAGTTACTCTGTTTTGATTTAGGGTTAGGATTGGATATTGTATTTTATTTATCCATCTACAAAATTATAATTTTAGAAAGCTAGTAAGACACTAATATATTAACCATCTCATACACCAATAAAAACCAAAAGAATTATTAACATAAAAATATAGCATTCAACTATATATATAAGGGTTAAATACTCCATACCTCCTTAGGGTTTCCCAACTTTATTTTTTTTCCCCCTGTGATTTCATTTTTATCACAGGAGGTCTCTGTGGTTTTGATAAGTGACCAAATTAGTCCATTCGTTAGTTGACCGTTAGGACTGACACATGGACCAATCAGACGTCGACACGTGGCACATATTTTATTTTTTTTATAATTAAAAAAAAAAGAAACGGAAAAAATTGGGGGTGGCCGAGCCACCCCCAAATGGCCAAGGGGGTGGCCAAGCCACCCCCAATTTTTTCCCTTTTTTTTTTTTTTTTTTTTTTTTTTTTTTTTTAAATTATAAAAAAAATACATTTTTTTTAAAAAAATTAAATATGTGCCATGTGTCGACGTTTGATTGGTCCACGTGTCAGTCCTAACGGTCAACTAACGGATTGATTAATTTGGTCACTTATCAAAACCACAGGGACCTCCTGTGATAAAAATGAAACCACAGGGGGGAAAAAATAAAGTTAGAAAACCCTAGGGGGGTATGAAGTATTTAACCCAATATATAAACTATCAAAGCTTTATTTAAGTCTTTACTTTCGTCATTTTTTAGCTTATAAGTTGCAACACGTTTCTTTAATATATAAATAATGTTTGAATTTATCCTTCACTATATTTCATATATGGACATGTAGAGTTGATACAAATATTGAAACGAAACAGAACTAAAAAAAAAATTAAAAAGTCATTATTGCAAATTGTTACTGTGCACATCACTGTGCAATACACAGTAACAGATCACTGTCACAATGACCCGGAAAAATACTTCGGTCTTTGTGCACTGCACAATAAAAAAATTAAAATAAAAAAATCACAAATTATCACTGTTTATTACCCATTAAAAAAAAAAATCATCACAAATTGTTACAGTGCAATACCTCCATCACAAATTGTTACTGTACACTGCCTTAAAAAAAAAAAAAAAAAGAAAGCCATAAAAAATCATCATTGTGCACATCACTGTGCAGTGCACAGTGACCAGAAAAAACCATCATCTTGGTCACTGTACACTCTATAGTGTAATTTTTTTTTTTCTTTTTTTTTTAAAAAAGCCTCACATAGTTACTGTACACGCACTATCACAGCACTGTGCGTGTACAGTGATCCATCACTGCATATTGCACTATCACATCACTGTGCGTGTACAGTGATCAATCACTGCATATTGTGATGGATTGCAGATCATTATGCATGCGCGGTAATCACTGTGCAATACACAGTAACAGATCACTGTCACAATGACCCGGAAAATACTTTGGTCTTTGTGCACTGCACAATAAAAAAATTAAAATAAAAAAAATCACAAATTATCACTGTTTATTACCCATTAAAAAAATATATAAAAAAATCATCACAAATTGTTATAGTGCAATACCCATTAAAAAATAAAAATAAAAATCCATCACAAATTGTTACTGTACATTGCTCAAAAAAAAAAAAAAAAAAAAAAAGAAGCTATAAAAAATCGTCACCGTGCACATCAGTGTGCAGTGCACAGTGACCGGAAAAAACCATCATCTTGGTCATTGTACACTGTACAATATAATTTTTTTTTTTTTTTTTTTTTTTTTAATTTTGTTATTTTTATTTTTATTTTTAAAAAAAGCCTCGCATGGTTACTGTACACGCACTATCACATCACTGTGCGTGTATAGTGATCCATGCATATTGTGATGGATTGCATATCACTATGCATGCACGATAATCTAAATTAAATTTTGAAAAAAAAAAAATCACAACTTTACTCTGTAGAAATGGTCGAAGAATATAAACGCATATATAAAAAGACACAGTAATCATACAAACCACATAAAACAACACCAAACGGTGGAAAGTTTTACAAAAGCAAAGGTGAGATTCTTACCTGGTAGAGGGGTGGATAGATGGACAACATCGAGGCACACTGCTACAAAGCGGAGAAATGATGAACGAGACAGAGAGGATGAAGAAAAAGAAGAGAAAAAAATGGTTTTAATATATTTTAGGTGGGTATTCTTGGTATTTTTTTCATTCCCGCTCAACAAAAAGATAACTATTGCGCCAAATATCTTTTTAATAGAAATTGTGATTTTGTTTTAAATTCCCACCTTTTCAAATAAATACTCGCTAATCAGCTTATATAAATCACAAATTTTTTTGCGATTTTAAAATTTGCGTTTTTAAAATTACAATTCCAAATACTTTAAAATTACTATTTGGTTTAAAATCGCAAATATTTTTTTAAAAAGACACTTCCAAACGCACCGTGAGGATTGATTGCTTTGCATGTGGTGCCTCTTGGTCGATCTCTAAAGGCGGTGGACTTCTAAAAAGCACCAAGACTTGGACGGGAAAGAAACGTAGGCTTCGTTTGATAAACGATTTTGTTTTGGTTTTGGTTTGATACTGTAGCAGAAAGTGATTGATGTGAAAAAAAGTAAGAATGTTTTTTTTTTTTTTTTTTTTTTAAATGAAAAAGTATGAATGTTTGATATAGAAAAATGAAATTTTTTTATTTTGTAGTGATTTTTTTATTTGAATAATAATAAAAAATGATTGATATCATGTAAAAAGTAAGAATATTAAAAAAATAAAAAAGTGTGATAAATAGTGTAGAGCCAAAAACAGACAAAATCGTTTATCAAACGATGCCGTAGCAATACGAGAAGAAGTGCGTGGAAACAAGAGAAAGAAAATAAAGAAACAACTGGGGCCCACGAATTGGTAGTGAAGTCCAAAAAAAAAAAAAAAAAAAAAGACACTAAAGGAGTCTCTTTTGATTTTGAGTAGCCGACTGGTCGAATTAATTTGGAGCACCCTATATATCAAGTTTTTTATTTTTATTTTATTTTATTTTAATTATATATTATTATGTATTTTAATATTATGAGTGGCTAAGTTTTTGGCTAGGGTTTGATGTGAAGTCCCGTATTTTTATTATGAGTTTTTGAAATTATTTTATTTTTCATTTTGCACAGATTAATGATCAACCAACTGTTTGAGATTGTGTCACCATCTTTCCGAATATCTTCAAACTACCATCTGATCGGTTCTTCCTCATATATTCCCAAGTATTGTGGTCTACATCAATTATCAATAATGAAGCTCTTGAGCATGGATATGAACACGCTGGGGAAACTTCCACGGAAAAATGTTTCCCAACTGGCAGAGCATATAGTTGTCATCAACCCAAAATTATATTTACAATACATCTTTTTATTTTATTTTATTTTATATGTTACTACACAAAATAAAATATAGGAAAATTTTCAGAAAATTCTGGTAAACTTCTACTTGTTTTGACTATTTTTAAAGTTTAAAAACTCTCAATTAAGGGTATTAAAATTTTCA
Organism: Corylus heterophylla; assembly: GCA_016403345.1. Taxonomy (NCBI): domain Eukaryota; kingdom Viridiplantae; phylum Streptophyta; class Magnoliopsida; order Fagales; family Betulaceae; genus Corylus; species Corylus heterophylla. The sequence goes on along the minus strand of JADOBO010000240.1, from coordinate 28,048 downwards.
GTTTCTTTTAATTACCTTTTTATGTTAAGATTTTTCGTTAATTTTTAAAATAAGTGTGATTTTAAAAATTGTGTTTTTGAAATCATTACTTTTTAAAATTGCAAAGGCATTTGGTAAAACATGTTAAAAAGTATTTTTTTATTTTTTATTTTTATTTTATCAAATATTTGTTATGAGAAATCGTGATTTTGGTTTAAATTCTTACTTTTTCAAATAAGCATTGTCTAGCCTGCTTGTATAAATCACAATTTTTTTTTTTTCTTTCTTCTTATTTTAAATTAAGTGGTTTTTAAATTAAAATATCAAACATCTTACATTTTGCGATATCTTTTAAAAACGTAGATTATTTTTGAGATATCGCAATCCCAAACATACCTATAGTACTTTAAGAGAAGTATGTACTTATTCAAAACTAATTTCACTTTTCAAACAAATTTTTTTGTCAAATCCAAAAATAAAAAAAGCCGGCCTTGCGATATCGCAATCTCAAACATACCTGTAGTACTTTGAGAGAAGTATGTGTACTTTTTTCAAAACTAATTTCACTTTTCAAACGAATTTTTTTTTTTTTTCAAATCCGAAAAATAAAAAAAGCCGGCCAATGTTGTTGCCTCATTGCTGGGTCAACATACTCACTTTCTTTTTAACTAGGTTGTAAATAAACCAGTTCGTTCGACAACCTACTTGATACCTGCTCGGTTTAGCTTGACCCGAACTCGATACTGTACAAGGCTACAAGCCCACTTGTTATTGTACAAACTTGCTCGATTACTAAATGATGCATACCCAATTCGCTCGACAAAAACTCGCGAGCTCAGCTCGACCGACATGTTAGCCCGACTCAGTGGCGGATGCAGGATCTTTCCTATGTGGGGGCGTTTTTTTAATGAATAAAATAATAAAAATAATTAAATATAAAAATAATTTGTTGATCTTCTTTTTGTGCATTGCTGTATTTTTTTTAATGAATACAAAAATAAAGTTGGAAAAAAATATAACGAACCAAATAAGTGAATAAATCAACAAAATTTTAATTATGTTTTAAAACAAATAAATAAAACTTACAATTTATTTTCTCACTATTGGCGCTAATTCAATTGTCCTATTTGTAGATATGCTCTTTGAATTTGGTGTCTATCACTAGGGACGGAGCCAGGAAATTTTATGGGAGGGGGCTAACCAAAATTTTTTTTTCGGTTCTTTAGAATTTTTTTATTAAAAAAAGTTATTTTGGTTTTTTCTTATAAACTAAAAACTACCGTAAGGGCAAAAAAAAAGTGAGCATTTGAAAGTAAGAGCCAAAAAATGGACATTTGAAAGTAAGGACCAAAAATAAAAAAAACTTAATGGGTATGGCCCAAAAAAATTAAGAATATGGCCAAAAGTTTTTATTGGATATGGCTAAAAAATCTAAAAATATGGCCAAATTTTTTTTGAAAAGGAGGCCAAATGACTAAAATTAAAACATTACTTTACTTTTTTTTCTCCTTATTTTGGGGGGACCATGGCCTACCCTGGTCCCCCCTCCCTCCGTCTCTGTCTATCACTAGGATAATAATCACACTTTTTTTTTTTCTTTTTTATCTGAAGCAAGGATCTCCGGACAGATTTGCTAAATTTACTTCAATACAAAGTCATTTAAAATTTGATTAGAGGTCAATAAAATCATTGTTTTTCTTCATAATCTCAGACAACTACAATTATATATTTATACAATTAAAATATGAAACAAAAACTATATAAATTCATAAATAATTAAATATAAAAACAATTAGCAAAAATAGGCTTAATAGCATATAATTATATAAATATTAAGACAAACTCATTTAAAAGAACAATTATTTTTACAAGGCTGGCAAGCACGCGTGTTTTATTTTTACAAAGTCTTTTATTTTGTTTTTAATTTATATAGCCGTTGTTCCCCACTTTGAGCTTGGCTTCTTATTTTTTATTGTTTAACTTACACGACTGCTGTTCCCCGTTGGCCATTAGTACATTCTTTAATTTTTTTTATTGTTTTGTTTATATTTGTTGCAGGCTTCCAGCAGGCTGGTCTCCCATTTAGGCATATTTTCAAAGGTTTTTTTTAGTTTTTTTTATCTATTTGTCTTGTTTGTCCAGCCTGTCCCCACTCCTCAGTCAATATTCCCAAAAAAGAAAACGCACCGTTTAGAGTACTATTCATCATCTTCTTCCTTCCATTCTTCTGAAACACTAAGTTTGGCATAATATATGGTTGAAACATGAGGGAGAGGGCATAATCATTGCTGAAGGGCATACTTATGCCTGAGAGAGGGCATAATCACGGCTGAGGACATAAAAAAATTTTTACCAAAGGGCAAGGAAAATTTTAGGGTCGATCAGGGGCATATGCCCCGATCGACTCCCTGATCCGCCTCTGGCCCGACTCGTTAGCTCGTTTATATATCTTATATCTTATATATAAATATATATTAATATATTAATAAAAATAACTAATATAAATTTATTTATATTAGTAATTAAGTAATATAAGTTATTTAATATATATATATATATAGACACACACACAAACCATTAGTTTCCCTCATATAAATTGAACTGTGGAAGTCTTAAGTTTCTTTTGATCACATCCATTAGGTTCTTTTTTTTTTTTTTTTTTTTTAAGCCACATCCATTAGTTTTAATTTCCTCTTCTTTAGTTCGAAATGAGAAAATCCTATTTCCTAAAAAAAATTCAATTGATTAAACACCAAGACTAATAAAGCAAATGTCACGGTCAAAGAAAACTTATTTTTTGTTTTGTTTGTTTGTTTGTTTGTTTGTTTGTTTTTTTTTTTTTTTTTTTCACACAAAGGAAGGAAGAAAGAGATTTAAACTAGTAACCCCCCCTTTATGAGACGTGGTTCATAACTGATTGAGCTATCCATTGAGGATGAAAACTTCCTCTTCTATTTACATGTCAAAGAAAAAATTTCCTCTCATTTAATGCCTCCAACTACTGCCAATTTTTTCCCTGTCCTCAATCTCCCATTGTTTTCAGCCTTTAGATTTCCTTCTTTAAAACTTAACCATTAAAATCAACTCAGCCCATTTAATATGTTATGCGTTTTTAAATGTCTCGACTCCTCGAAGACTTGAAGGATGTATGCCCCTAACTTTATGCGTTTTTCCATGTTTAACGCTTAGAAGTATGCCCCTAACTTTCGCCCAAATCAATCCTCACGGTCCATTCCTTATCATCTGCATTAAATAATTCTAACTACACACTCACTCCAAAAATTCTTCCACTTTCTCTTTAGGTTTCTCTCACTGCTCCTTTCACCGCAGCTCACCAGCGCTTCCCTCCATGGCGTGAATCACTGAGGTAATGACAGTTTCATCTTCTATATCTCCTTGTCGCAGATTCTTTTTAAACGAGCTCGAGTTGGGATATAGCTCAAGCGAGCTGAGTTCGGACAAGCATTTCTGAGCTCGGCTCATTTAGAATTCCTTCTAAACGAGCCAGTCTCGGAATAGCACAACTCGACTCGATTAAAACCATATTTTTAACTAATCTCAAAATCTTTTAAAGGTAACAACTTTAATATGTGATTCCATGTTGATAATTTCTTCTTTCTGACCCATATAAAAAAAGATTAATTCCAAATTTGTAATTATCAACCAGGAAGAAGACATCCAGCTGATTCATCGCTGCATGTTCAAAGTCTTTCCCATACTTTTTGGCTTGCTGTTGACGTTGGAAACCGGGAAGAAGTTTAGAGCTGCTTTTAATCATCTGGAATTGGGAGGCGTAAAAATAGCCGGTAAATTACCATATGTCTTAAAAAAAAATTTAAGCCGGATAAAAATAAGTAGATTAATTATTAGATTAAGGGATAATTTTACTTTACTTACCTGAAATGATGTTCTTTTTGCAAATACTTCTCTAATGTTTCAAATTTCTCATTTTGGTGCATCAATCTTTTGATTTTTTTCAATTATTTTCTTTCTGTTAGAGATTGGAGTTAAATCAAACAGTAGAAGGGGTAAAAAGACTTTTATACCCCTACAAATTTTGAAAATTCAAATTTACTCATTATTTATAAATAAAAAAATTATTATTATTATTAAAAAATAAGAAAGAAAGAAAGAAAAAAAAAAACTTTACTTTAGACTCTTGAATTACTACGCGATTTGACATACCCTTCAAACTTTGAAATTTTTTTTTTTTGAAAAAAAGGGTCACAAGGTGGCCCAACCGTGAGTCACCTTGTGATTTTTATTTTTATAATATTTATATATTTTTTATTTGAAATTAAGGGTAAATTTGAAATATTATAAAAAAGTCATGGGTATAAACGTTATTGTTTCACTTTTAATGTTTAAAATCTGACAGAAGGGTTCAAATTAATTACAATTGAAAGTTTAGGGATCCAAATTAATTGGTTTCAAAGTTTAAAAGAGATATATTAAACGCGTGGTAGTTTAGAGGCCTAAACTAAAGTTTCTTAAAAAAAAAAAAAAAATGTGACCCATCATGGGTCACCTTGGTGGCCCACGGCGGGACCCGCGGATCACTTGGTGGCCCACGGGATCATAGGTGACCTGACCCCTGGTGGGTCACCAAAGTGACCCTCTGTTGGGGTCACAAAGTGACCTAATGGTGGGTCACTTTGTGACCCCCGGAGGTCACCAAGTGACCCGCGATTGTCACTTTTTTTTTTTAATTATTTTTAATTTTTAATTTTTAATATATAATATTAATATGACCCATGTCACAAGGTTGGTAGGTTAGATTCATCGGTGAACTTCACGGATCAAGAGTTTTTTTTTTTTTTTTTTTAATTTTTTTTTTAAGAATTTCATATTCCTCCGTTAAGATTTAATAAAAAATCTTAATGGAGTGGGGTATTTGGAAGAAAATGAAAGTTTAATACACCAAGTGAAAAGTTTAAACATTAAAAGAGTGTTTACAAAAAGCGCGTCACGGAAGTTACCCCCTTTAATTAATATTTTAGCATAAACATTCTTTATCTTATTAAGGCTTGGGAGCAGCTTTTCACATTCTCCTTCTCAATAACAGCTCTCCACGTTCGAAATGTGAAGTAGTGTTGTTCATTTTGAACGTGTGGGTATCTTCTCCAATATTTCCAAAATTCGTTAGTCAGGCAAATCACTGAAGTTGCTTATGAAGCCGAGGATGTTATTGACACATTCATCATCAAAGTCGCAGAACAGAGGAAGAGGAATGTTGCGGGAAAGATAATATATGGCATTGGGCATGCAACAATGCTCCACATTGTTGCAAAAAAGGTAGAAGGCCTCAACAAAGAGATCAACAAAATCTACGACAATATAGAAAAGTACGGCATTGAAAGAGCTGAAACAAGTGTAGATGCAACAACAAAGAAGGCATTGGACAGACGTAGGAGGCATGTCGAGGAAGATGACATGGTGGGCTTCCTTCACGACTCTGATACATTGGTGAAACAGCTTACTCATAGAACAGAGAATTCAAAAGTTGATGTCATTTCAATCATCGGCATGGGTGGGCTGGGAAAGACCACTCTTGCTAGAAAAGTTTACAATAATGATCACATCAAGAGTCACTTTTATTGCCGCACATGGGTGTATGCATCTCAAGATTTCAAAATCAGAGAGTTATTGCTTGAAATTTTAATGTCTTATATGTCAATATCAGATGAGTTGACAAGGAAACTTGAAGGGATGAGTGAGGATCAAGCAAAAGAGTATCTAGTAGAGAAGTTGCTCACATACTTGCAAGGGAAGAGGTACCTAATAGTCATCGACGACATTTGGGAAATCAAAGTCTGGAATGAGATAAAAGATGCTTTTCCTGATAACTTCAATGGAAGTAGAATATTAATCACCAGTCGCATAAATGAAGTGGCCTTACATGCAAGCCTTGCTCCTCCATACTTTCTCCAATTTCTTAACAAAGATGAAAGTTGGGAACTCTTTCATTAAAAGGTATTCCGAGGAGGAGAATGTCCTCTTGAGTTAAATACTTTAATTTGGGGAGAAAAATAGCAGAAGGTTGTCGCGGCTTGCCACTTTCAATTGTGGTATTAAGAGGCCTTTTGGCAAACAAAGAGAAGACACATCAGACATGGTCAAAGGTGATTGCCGATGTAAATTGGTACCTTACTGAATGCAAAGAGATTCTGGCCTTAAGCTATACACATTTGCCACGGCGCTTAAAACCATGCTTTTTGTATTTTGGTACATATCCAGAAGACTTTGAAATCCCTGTAAAGCAACTGATCCAATTATGGATAGCTGAGGGATTCATACAGCACATTGGTAGAAGAAACATTGAGGATGTTGCTGAGGACTACCTGGAAGAGCTCATTGATCTGAACTTGATCCAAGTGGCTACCAAGAGTTTATATGGAGGGGCAAAGAAATGTCGTATTCATGATCTTCTACGAGACCTATGCATAACCAAGAGCACGGAAGAGAAGTTTCTTTATGTACCTAGAAATGACAACCGTTCATCCTGGAATACCTTTCGTAGACTCTCCATCCAAGGTAACATGCATTGTTCATCAATTCATTTCTTCAAACACCTTTGGCGCTTCGTATGCTCGTTCTTTTTTGTCATTTGGGATTGGGCCCATGTTTAACGAAATTCCCTGGAAGTGGGTCCACAGAAATTTGAAAATGCTTCGGGTGCTTCATTTTGAACTATATTTCAAGGCCATTCCTAAAGAGATAGGAACATTGATTCATTTAAGGTACTTGAAGATAAAATATGGGTATATAGAGGTAGATATTCCAGCTTCCATTAGCAACCTTACCAATCTAGAAACACTTCACGTATATAGTCCAAATTCAGTACTTTTGCCAATCTCGGTAATGAAGTTGCCGCGTTTAAGGAATTTGTGTGGGACAATGTGTTTTTCTAACCACTTGGACACAGCTATGTGGAAACTCCAAGTCCTTTCAATGCCACAGCACTCACAAATTGTGCGTCTCATTGTTGAGGGCATGATTCCTAATATAAGGACATTAAGGCTAAATACTAATTGCTTGAGGAATGAGGTTTGGGATGCAATAGGTTTTTCTGCATGCCTCCACCGTTTAAGTCATCTCCAAACTTTGAAACTTAGTTGTATTAATTCTGAAGACATTATTATTTTTCCTATTTCATTTCCAGAGACAATCACTAAGATAAGCTTAACTAGAGTTATGTTAGATGAAGGTGGCATGCAAGTGCTAGGAAATCTTCCCAACCTTGGGATACTGAAACTAGAAAATTGCCTTTCTTTTAGTGGCCTCCACATCCCTTCACGTTCGTTTCCCGAACTCCAATTCCTAAAATTGCATGAATATGAAATTAAAGAATGGAAACAGGATGAAGCTGCAATGCCAAGCCTAAGACATTTGGTTATGACTAATTGCTATGAGTTGACCATGCTCCCTTCGGAACTATGGAGTTTGACTGCCTTGCAAGAGGTGGAGGTGTTAAAGAGCAACATAAAAGTGGCAAACATGTTTCAAGAATTGCAGAAGGAGGTTGGGTTTAAGCTACACATCTATCCTCCTCTAGATGATTACTTTTATCTAAACCGTGAAGGTGTTATGGGTGTAAGTGGTAGCTGCTTCGCCTTTATCGAAAAAGAATTACAAGTATGTATACTTCCTCTATCTTTTCTTTCTATTCTATCCGAATATGTCACATTAAATGGAAAACTATTTATAGTTGCAATGCCTCGTTATAAAGTCTTTCTTTCAGAAAAATATTTATAGTCGAAACTCTCATGATAAATTTTCCTATTGATTGCTCTTGATTAATCTTCTAAACAATTGTCAATTATGTACTGACACAGAATTTTGATGAAAATGCAAATTGTGTTAATCCATGAGGTTCCTGCATGGAGTAGCTGCACATAGTTTCGCGGATCATGGATTAAATGATTTGAATTGATTTAACTAGTATTCATTGAAAACAGATTGATTTAGCTTTTAGATTGCTATTTTGTGGTAATTTGTACATGTAATTCCACATTTACACTCTGGAGAAGACATTTTGGATTGAAGTTAGCTTCTCTTATATATAGATGTAAGCATTTCATTTTTATTTGGAATATGAGGATTTCAAAACAAGTGATATATAAATTGCAGTGCGTTATTAGAATATTTTGATTTGATAATCAATGTTAGGATTTTTTTAATTAATGGAAGCTCTTAAAATAAAGAAGAATTAATGCAATCTTTAGGAGTCTTATTCAATAATTTGCCATAAGTTTATCTCCTTCCACATAATGATTGTGTAAGAAAAATCATTATTCATCCTCTCTCTCTCTCTCTGTCATAGAGCTCTCCTGAACCCCGTTCACTTCATCCCTTGCTCCTCCTTCCTTTGACCTCCTCGGCGTTCTTCGGCTTTTGATGCCTTCTCGGCGTTCTTCGGTTGCACATGGCATTTCAGCTTCGGCTTAGCTCATAACTGAGTCTTAGGTTCTTTCTCATAGTAGTTCGCACCAACTCAGTACTACCCGAGTTAGTATCACTTCCCAAGACCTTCAGCCCCACCAAACCCCTAGCTTTGAGCCTTGGTCTTGGCTCGGCGGCACCACCTAAAACTGTTTTCTTGCGTGCATTAATGGGAAAGTCTCCTCTTACTTTCAGCCGAAACAGATCTTCTCCATTTGCAGTTAGTTATAAAAGGAGGAGCAAAAATGTCATTTTATTTTATTTTTAACAATTTTGCCCATCCTTATAATTAACTAACATTTTTATTTAAAATGAAGTGGACCAGTCTCCACTTTGAGCCGCCTCTTTTCACATAGCAATGTTATAAGTCTTTTTAGAGTTTTTTTAAAGTCCTCTCAAATGTGATGTGATTTTTAAAATTACCGTTAAATTTAAGATGATCATTATTAAATTTTAATTTATTGGTAATTTTAAGAGCCACATCACATTTAGAAAAATTACTCATTCTCACATCCCATTAATGCTTACTGAAGTGGCAAATTTTCAAATCCTGTTTGGCAAAGACCTTTGGCTTTTTAACTGCAGCAGAAATTGATTGATGTGAAAAAAATAAGTGTCTGGTACTGAAAATTACAAAAAGAAAAAAATTATTTTGTAGTAATTTTTTTTTTATTTGAATAATAATAAAAAGTGATTAATGTAATATATAAAAAATAAAAATATTAAGAAGTTCAAAAAGCTAGAATAATAGTATCAGGCCATTTTTGGCTTTTGCCGAACAGAGCCTTCAGCTCAACCTCTCAATTAAAACGTGGCTTTTCTCTCTAAAGTCCTCTACTTCTCTTTTGACATGGTTAGCATTTGCTGTGATCTTGATGGCACACTGCACTCTAGGTGTTGCTATAGATGGGACAGGTAGAAATAGCAACCCCAAGTTAAACGTGAAATCTCTCAGTTAGCAGTCTTGTAAGAAATAAGGCCCAACATTCTCTTAAGAATTTTAAGAACACAGAGAAAAGCCAGTTACATAATCTGGAAGAACTGCTTGCAAGTGGAAGATGGATTATGGATAGTCAGAGTTCAATATTGCTAGAAATAGTTTAATTGGATTGATATACTTGCGCTGTTATATTTGCCAATGGTATACCATACGTTACAGGATTATCTGCACTGAGAAGAACTACCACTAGCGATGCTTTGAGAATCAGTATGCAGGCATTAGGATACTCCAGAATACAACTTCAGTTTTTCTTTTTAATGGCGAGGAACCCCTACAACTTCAAATTTTGTATGCATAAAATGCTTTTATTTTGTTGCTCTATAAATTTTGTATGAAATTCTAAAATAATATTTTTATCTTCAAATACTCGACATTATAAAACATCTCCCATTAGATCATGGTTTTTCTTTATTGTTGTCTGTTTAGACACATTTCGGAGGTTGTTTTAAATGGTCAGAAGTGGATGAATCTGATCGTTGTTGTCTTGGGTACAGGCAATCTCACTTGCAGCTCAAACTAAACAAGATGAGGAGGAGAAAGCAAAGGGAGTCAATCTGATCACTGACTGATGCCACCAGCAAAATGAGTGACTTTTGCTAACCAGAGAGGCCATCACGCTTACCTGCTTTCTTGGAAACATGATCAAATTCAAATTCTTAGCGTGTTCTTTTGTTGTAATTTGAGAAATTTGGGGTGGTGAATTTTTGTCCTTTATAAATTTGTTCAAAATGTTTGAATTTATTGCTAGGATGTGTTATATTAATGTAGAATGTAGCAAATGATGGGAAGGATAATGAACAGATAAGGGGACTTAGTATTGATCCATACTAACCTACATGCAAATAAATTTGTAGAAAACATTATTGTGTCAGTAGGCTACAAAGTGGATTTACAAATTCTCCAGTTACTAATAATGATAGAAATATATAAATGCCTCAAGTGTATTTTGTAGATTACTATTTTGCAAGCCAAAAGTTTTTAAGAGGGTGTGAAAAACAAGACTCTTGAGATCGCATAGGGGGTTGTCATCTGGATAATTACCAGCAAAGGGGATTAGGCCCCCCTTTCAATTCTCCAGAATTGTAAGGGACTGCAATTCCTTCGATCCAGACCGTTTGATGTAACAAACGGTTTGGAATGTGCGATGTAAGTTGGATTGGGTGAAAGTTGAAAATCTAGGATAGGGGTGTAAAGGCGGGCGGTTAAAAACCGCCCCCTAACCGCTAACCGCTATAACCGCCAACCGCCTAACCGCTTAACCGTCTAACCGCATTAACCGCTAACCGCCTAACCGCTATAACCGCCTAGCGGTTAGCGGTTATTGGGTCTACTAACCGTAACCGCTAACCGCTAACCGCCTTTTTATATAATATATTTTTATAATTATAATTATAAAAATATTTATACATATAACATAATCACTTCATCTTTAAATCACAATTTGAGTATTAATATATTATCACTATAATTTATATGATTATATCATATAATCACTTGATCATTAAATCACAATTTTTTTTAGAAAAAATAATTAAATTACAATTTGAGTATTAATATATTATCACTATAATTTATATGATTATATCATATGAGATTAATCATTAAATCATTTGATTATATAATAACAAATTATACATATATAATATGACATAACTCATAAGTATACCAATTCATACTAATACAACAATTAAATATCTAGAGACTTATTTCCAATGTATGTTATATATGTTATAAGTCTATATAAGTCTACATATGTATATGAATAATATAAATATATAATATCAATACTTAATCATATGATTCAATGACAATTCAAATACTTTATTCAAGACTTCAAGTGAATCATATTATTAATGTACAATGATAATATGATTCGTATAATATCAAATTAAGTAATTGATATTGGATTAAACAATGACCAATGTGTTACTTATAAACACAATTTAAGTATTAATGTATTATCATTATAATTTTAGTAATTTATATATTATCACTATAATTGATACGATTATATCACATGATGACTTGATCATTAAATCATATGATTATATAATAATAAATAATACATATATAATATGACATAACTCATAAGTCATAAGTCTACAAGTTAATCATATGATTCATGTACAATGATAATCACATTGATTCAATTGAATTAAACAATATATTACTTATAACTACAAGTCTACAATTTAATTAAAGCATTATTAGATACTTTAGGAATTTAGGATTTAGGAGTTTGAACATTACCATTTACCATTAGATATTAAGTTCAATTCAAAGAAAAAAGATTATAAGTAAATATGATAAGAATTTAAATAATTAACCGGTTATGATTTAATATTTAAGGAAAATTTTTTAAAGTACAAGTAAATGTAAATTTTGGGTCAAATATATTTGATTTTTCAATATATATAGGCTCTTTTTATAGCAATTGGGCCCAAGAAGATATTAAAAATACAAGTAAAAAAAAATGAGGGTAAAAAAAAGCCCAAAAAGCCCTAAAGAAAGCCCAAAAAGCCCAAAAAAAAAGAGCCTAATTTTAAAAAAGCGGTTAGCGGGCGGTTATCTATTTCGCTAACTGCTAACCGGCGGTTAACCGCTAGGTGGTTAGCGGTTGCGGTTAGTAAAATCTACTAACCGCTAAGGCGGTTACGGTTAGCGGTTATTGCCACTAACCGCTAACCGTAACCGCCTTTGCACCCCTAATCTAGGATATTATAGGGGTTTGTAATTCTTAAAATCCAAATTGCTGATTTGAAAGGGATTGGTAATTCTTAAAATTCGAATTGCTCGTAAATAGCCGATCCATACATTGTCCTTGAGTACTAGCCATTAGGAATTCAAGAAGGATTGGTTTACAAGGAAGTACTTGTCATGATCATGAATAGCAAGGAGCAAGAATTGCGCACTAAGAACTAAGAAGATTCTACTGGTGAAGGTCTTATGTCGCAACCATGGAGTCGAAGAAGCTCGTGAGAATTGAATCAAGATGTGTGCAAAGTACCCTAATCTGTTTGAAGATGAGGAGGATGTGGCACACCATACAATGGATTCTCATCATGGATAAACGAAGCTAGAGACAAAAGTAGATGATGCCTGATTGAGGTAAATTTGTTAGACCTCTTATTATTTTTAGGCATCAAATTTTGAGGATAAAATTTTTATAAGAAGGGAGGTATGTAATACCTCGCACTAAATTAGAATTAAGGATGCCCTAATTAATGCTTAAATGTTTATAGTAGAGTTGGATTAGTAACAAATCATGTAGGGGGGAGATGAGAGAATTTTAAACACCTAGAAGAAACTTTATAGGAAGACTATTCAAACGGTCTGTAAACCGTCCTAATGATGCCACAAAGAAGGTAATAGAACTTTAATGATCCAGTCTGCATTCTAATTAGAAGAAGCTAAGTATATATAGGACAAATGAGGAATATTTTAAAGCCCCATTATGAGCTTTAGGACACCATTTGGCGCGTGCCCTAGCCTCCAAAAATTGAGAGCGAGAGAGGAAGGGGAAGGCGGAGAAAGGAGAAAAGGAAAATGTTTTTTGGAAGTTTTGGGCTTACGATCTTCAAGAGAAGTAACTTCTCTAAGAAAGACAACAAGACTTAAAAACAACTGTCTAATTTAGACCCCAAAAGCAACAAAACAAAACAAACACAACAGTTAAAGAAATAATAAACTAAAATATTGTAGCGAATAATATCAAAGCCATCACAACTATAAACACCAACACATCAAGACACAATGAAAAGGAAAAGCTTGCACAAAGAAAAAACCTCTATGAGATAGCTTGATAATAGCTTAAAAGTTCCTATTTTTTTATATTAAAATTAGCATTATCATGCTTTGTTTTATTCTAATTCTTGTATTTTATATTGGATTGTGAAATATTAATTAATAAGTAAATTAAAATTTAAATAAAATATTAATGCAATAAATTATCTTTAGTAGGAATCGTCAAAATTGTTGCAAATGGAATAAGAAAGCAAAGCAAAGAAAACACAAAATAAGGAAAGCTCTTGTTTTCTAAAGCTACTGATTGCTTTGCATGTGGGTGGGTGTTGGTCTCTATGGGCGGTGGACTTCTAAAAAGCACGAAGACTTGGGTGGTATTTGGTAAATGCGTTGGTCTAGACATTGTAGTTGATGTGAAAAAAAAATAAAAATGTTTAGTATAAAAAAAAAAAAGAAAAAGTGGTATGAAAAAGTGAAAAAAAAAATTTGTTTTGTAGTAATTTTTTTATTTAAATAATAATAAAAAATGAATAATTTGATATAAAAAGTTAAAAAGTTAGAATATTTTAATGTTAATTTTTTAAAAAATAATGATAAATAGTATCTAGGCTAACTTCAACCCTCTTACCAAACAAAGCCCTCTGGAGAGAAAAGAAACGTAGCAGTATGATGTCAAAAAAAAGAAAAAAGAAACGTAGCAGTATGAGAAGTTTCGTGGAAACAAGAGAAAGAAAATAAAGGAACATAAGTGGGGCCCACGAATTGGTAGTAAAGTCCAACGAACAAAAAAAAAAAAAAAAAAAGTCTGTTTTTAGTAGCCGACTGGTCGAATTTGCCAATTTGGAGCCCTCTTTTTTCAACTTCCTTTTTTTTTTTTAAAAAAAAAAAAATTATTTTATATATATTGTTATGTATTTTAGTATTATGAGTGACTAAATTTCTGGCTAGGGTTTGACGTGAAGTTTATGTTGAAACTAGTTGCTCATATATTAGAACACTAGTGATTGACCAAGTAGACGATGGAAGTGGCATAGTGGTTTGAGCTGGTCGAGAGTACTAGATCACTTACCAAAGACTCTTCAATTGAGATGGGCCAAAGCCCTGCTAGCGAAGGGGTGAACCAATAGCGATGTTCACGGAGCGAGGTAGTACAAGGTATTTTGAAAATTTTTAAAATATGTCTGTACAATTAGGGTTTATAATTTTTTTATGTATATGTGTGTTATGATGTAACCCTGAATCATTAATAGCAAAATATAATTTCACTCTCGATGGATGTAAGCACATTACTGAACCACGTTAAATCTGTGTCTTCACTCTCTCTTTTCAATTCTATATTATTCATTATTGTTGTACACCCGTCTAATATTTTTATTATGAGTTTTTGAAATTATTTTATTTTTCGTTTTTCACATATAACAAATACCGATGAATAAGTAAAATAGTTAGTAGGTAATATTTCTTTCATATATTATATGAGAATGTTTTGGGTGCACCTGTTGCACAAAATGTGTTTTTTGTGCCACCAATAAGAAGGTGACACCTAAGCCAATTTTACCAGTCTTATGTTTAGAAAAAAAAAAACCCTGCTGCACTGGATTATACCAAGTTTGAGGAAAAAAAAACTTCAAAAATTAATTAAAAAAAAAAAACCAAATTAGATGCGGTGGCTGCCAGTTGGGAGCCACCACAAGTGGGCGGTGAGGGTGGCTGCCCGGGCGGGGGATGGCTTGTGCAGCCACCCCCTTGGGGTTGGAAAAACCCTAGGTTTTCCCCCTCGTCTCTCCCCGTTTTCGTCGTTCTTGGTTTCTCCAATCCCCTGTTCTTTGGTTTTTTGGTCTTTCGTTTTTCTTGGCAGGTTGCTGCTCATCTCCGTCGCAGATCTCCGGGTTCCTCTTCATCGCTGCAGTTCAACCTCGCACCTCGCTTCCAGCCGTCCCCCCTAGCCCATCGCCTTGCACCAGCCACAGTCGTCGCTCAGTCATAGCCCATCCGTCTGCCCAGATCCAGCCTTCGCCGCCGCCTTGGTCTACCGCCTGGGCTTTAGATTGAGATTCCTCTTATCCGATATTTCCCCCATCGTTCCAGCGGCCAATCACGCCTCCCCGCCCTCCCCTGCGGCTGTGCAAGCCATCTCCCGCGCCCAGGGGTGGCCGCGCTGCCACCCCCGGCACAGGTGTGTCCGCACTAGGCCGGGGTGGCAGCGCGGCCACCCCTAATGGCCCAGGGGTGGCGGCCAGCCAGCCACCCCTCTCCATTGCAAAACTTTTTTTTAAAATTTTTTTAAATGATTACACCTGATATAATCAGGTGGTATGGTTTTATTTTGGTAATGTGTTCTATGAGGCGGCAGATGATGAATGGCCGGCACAAAAGAGGACTTTTGTGCACCATCAGTATATAAGTTATTCACTATATTATAATATTAACTCTAAATAAATAAATGAAGAAACAACGTCGAAATGCGAGAAAAGTGAAAAAGGTAGCACCGGAAATAACCTCTTAAATTTTGAAGTCTGTGTGGTGTGGGTATCTCTTCCAATTCCATCCTCTTTTCTTACCTGCCAGTCAACACCTCCTACTTCCCCTGTGAACGTGTTTCCGGCGAGCAACCGGTTCTTCTCAACTTAGAGGGTGAAAGACTGATGAAAGGGAGCTGAGACTGATGAATTACTTCACAAGGACCTCTCATGCATCTCAAGTCAACATCCTTACATGAGCTTTCTTGCCTAATTTGAAAAAGGTATTCTAATTTATTTTGTTTTATTGTTTTTTCAAATTTAATTTCCATTTGCTTAACAATTAATATTATACGGATTGTTATAATTTAGAATGGTCCTGATTTAATTTTAATTTTTTTTATTAGATAGAGAAAGAGGGTAATGTTAAATTTGGAACTATATGTATAATATTACAACAAAAATGTTACAAGCATAATTTAAGATGAAAATGAAAATATTTCATAACCTATGATATATATAGCAAATAAATAAATATAATAAGTCATATTAAACATTCGAATTTGAATAAAACAAAAAAATTATCATTCAAAACTTTTTTTTTATGGAAAGAGAGGAAATGATTAGTCGAGTAATGATATATATATATATATATTACCCATATATTATATCAATCCATTTTGCTTTGTTTGATGTAACATTTTTTTAAGTAGTAGACATGAAAAATTACTTAGAACACACAATATTAGCAAATGTTAAAACACACTACATCAGGAAGTGAGAAGAATAAGATTACTCTTAATTAAGGGACTTGACAAAGTACGATGGAAAGCTAACCCTGATTGTAAATATGTTTTGTTGGTGTTTTTTATTTTTATTTAAAAAAATGTTATAAAGCATAAAACTATTTTTGTGTTTCAAGGAATGATTGTGTGTTTTAAAGAATGCTTTATGTTTTGAATTGTTTATTATTTTTTGTTTTGAGAGCAGAACATAACACAAAATAAAGCATGTTTGGCCACCAACGGATCTAGCAGCCACCAAGTAGTCATATTTGGTGGCCGTGTGGTGGCTTCCAAACAAATTTGGAGGGCAAATCACCACCACAGTGGTTGCTGCCGCCATGGAATAAATTTTAATATTTTTAATATTTACTTTATTTTGAAAAAATATTTGTTAAGCTTTTAAAAACACTTCTCAAAATTTTATCAGACTAATTTTTAATTATAGACTCTACATAGAAAGCTTTTTTCAAATATGGCCTACACCAAATCAATTCTCAAACTTTTTTATTTTATTTAAAAAAAAACTCTTTTCAAAATTCAAAACCCAAATTACTTCTCCAAACTTTACGAAAGGGCAAGCATTTAACAACAAACCTGTATGTTGCGGGAGTTAAGAAAAAGACTTCTTTTGACTTTTTATTTTTGAGTAATTTTTTTTTTTGTCAAAATTTGGAGGCAAAAATTATATTTTTTAGTTAAAAAAGAAAACAAAGGTGGTCATGGTGGAAAATTTTATTTTTTAGACACGAAAAAAGTAGGAAAAGTTCATGTACCACTTTAAATTAAAATACAATTGACATGGTTCAAACTTAGGACCTCTAACTCTAATGTCTTATCACAAAAGCTTAAATTGATGAAAAAGATAAATTTAATCATTTAATTAATACTTTAACACTCATTTTTCACATGTAGGCTCAAACTTCATTTTAACAGATGATGCCAAACAGTTAGAATATTGGGGAAAGTCCATATACCCACCTCAAACTATCACCCAATTGACAATGTTCCCTCTAAACTTTCAATTGTGACAATGTCCTCCCAAACTACCAAAAATTGTCAATGTACTCCTCAATGACAAAACTACCCTTAGTAAAATAAAAACAAAAATACTAAAACTTCTAAAAAAAAAACCTAAAACTAAAACTAAAAAAAATCCAAAGGGTGGCAAATTTAAAATAAAAAAAATCCTTTGTATAAGAAAAAAGTGAAAAGATTTCGATCTTTTTTGTTATAAAAAATGATTTTTTATTTTTATTTTTTATTTTTATTTATATATTTTTTTGTTTTATAACTTTTTAAAATAAAAAAAAAATTAACAATTTTCGTTTAAGAAGATTAAAATTTTTTGGTTTTCTAAAACAATTTTTTTTTTTAAATAAAAATTTCCGTTTAAAAAAACAAATTGTTTTTAAAAAAAATATTCGTTTAAAAAAATTCGTTTTTTTTTTTTTTTTTTTTTTTTTAAATTAAAAAATTTATTTATCTTTTGAATTTATAGGGGTATTTTTGTCTTATTGAGAAATACTTAGGGGCATTTTTATTTTTTTGTTTAGGGGCATTGAAAATGTTTTGGTAGTTTTGGAGGACATTGTCAATTGAATTGTACTTTGAGGGGAGGGGGACATGTGGACTTTACCCTGTAATATTTAATTTAAATAAGGAGTGAATTGTGAAGTTATGGTTCGAACTTATGACCTTTGACTTTGATAGTGTGTTAAATTATTAAGTTTTTATGATAAGTGGTGATTTAACACTATCAAGGCACTGCTTGAATGGCTGCCACCAAAGGGGGAAAAAAAAAAACTAAATGGGGTTTAGACTAGGATCTAAACTTGCTCTGAAACCAAGTAGAAAAATAAAGAATAAGAATGAAGGAGCAAAGAAAGAGAGAATCAGAGAATGATATTCTTATTCCTTTGACAATTTCCATACAATTAAATAGGTTAATGGTTCATTTGGGTTTGCAATTTCAAAAAATGCAATTTTAAAATGTAGAATTTGAAAGCGTAATATTTAAAAACGTAGTTAAGCGTTTGGCAAAATCTCAGTTTAGCCTTTTAAAATTGTGTGTTTTAAAAAAAACATTATCTTACCTGTGATTTGAAAACGCAGATTATCAATGTTTTCAAATTGCAATGTTTTCAACATGCAATCCTAAACAATTAATTTTTTTGCGATTTAGTTTAAAATCACACTTTTTATCTAGGAAATCGCAATGCCAAATGTACCACAAATAGAAGAGACCTACGAAATAATATGCTAGGATACAAATTAAAATAAGATTAAATCAGAATAATACTAGGCATAATATCTCAGACACATACTTCAATAAATAAATGAAAATTAATAAGTTATTTCTTTAAAAAAATATTTAATTTTTTTTTCTTAAAATTTCCACACCTTGGTTTTTTTTTTTTTAAGAAAGTTAGTTTTAGTTTTAGTTTTTTGAATTTTATTTAGGGTGGGGGACATTACAATTTTTATTTTATTTTTATTTTTGTAGTTTAAGACAAACATTGTCTCAATTGAAAATTTGGAAAAAAAAAAAAAAATTGTACGGAAGTTGGCATTACGTACCACTATTGCTTGGATATGCTGAGGTTGAATAATGGCTCGACTTAATTAAAGCACTCACATTGGCTTAGCCATTTCTTACTTTTATTTAAAATAGATAAGCAAAACATTAAAAAATCATCTACATCAGATTATGCATCTCAAATGCATGTGGAGGGCACTTTTCACACATACATCTCATTAATATACTATTTATCTCTCCACATCTCTACTTTCCTAAAATTTTCTCCTACTATTTCTCTCTCAATATCTTTTTTTTTTTCTTCCCAAAAGTTGAAAAATAGGATCTTTAGGAAAAATACAATCCTTATAAAAAAAAAAATGATATTAGTAAAAAAAAATAGTAATTGGATGTTTGTTGTCTTTTAAAACTCATTAGCTAAACTAAATAAAATGAGTTTTGATTAACCATTTTGCATAAAAATATACATAAACCAATGTGAATGCTCTTACGCTACAAGGACATTAAACGTGAATCTCGTCTCCTTAGAATCGTCTGCAGTAAATGGGTTACATTTTTTATTTTATATGTGGCATATTTTGAATCATAAATTAGAGTGAATGGGAGAAAACTAAATGAGAGGTGAGTTCCCAAGTTTAATTGAAAAATAAATTTATTTTTAATGTAAGAGTTAGATGAAATTGATTACTTTTTATTTTTATTTTTATTCAGACTAGCCAATGTTGTCGCCTCATTCCCTGGGTTAACATCCACTCTTTCTATTTTGGAAATTTTTTGAGATAAATTTCCGAGTCAACGCGTGAAAATAACACCTCAATATATTTTTTTTTCCTCAGCTTTAACAACCTAAGTTTATCAAAAAGGTGTAATAGATTTTTCTGTTGGTTTTCCGTCTGAAATTGTACCGTATGTTAGTGCCACATCACTATTTTTGCCATATAGCATTAAAATAATAATTTAATTAAAAATCAAATCTTCAATTTATTTATTATTTTTTGGGGAAACTTCACTAAGGCCCCCTGAACTTCCGGCCGATTTTACAGACCCCCCCTGAACTTCAAAAACTCTCATTTTGGACCCTTAAACTTCTATTTTCTCTCACTTTGGACCCTTTTAACATTAAACTACGTCGTTTTGGATGTTTTATACCCATTTTACCCTTCCCCAAAACTACGTCGTTTTGTGTCCTAAAATCACAACACCTACCCAGCCCAAAACGACGTCGTTTTATGCATTAATTTTTTTTTTTTTTTAAAAAAGAAAAGCAAAATAAAAAAAAAAAAAAAAAAAAAAAAAAAAAAAAAGAAAGAAAAAGAAATCGGGGGTGGCTGAAGCCAAAATGGGGTGGCCGGACCACCCCATTTTTGGCCAAGGGTGGTGGAGCCACCCACAGCGATCTGAGGTGGTTCGACCACCCCATGGCCAAGGGGTGGTTCGGCCACCCCGTAGTAAAAAAAAAAAAAGAAAAGGGGATCGGGGTGCTTTGGGGTGGCGGACCACCCCAAGGGCTGGTGGTTTCGGCCACCCCATACGGCCGTATGGGGTGGCGAAACCACCCCACCCTTGGGGTGGTCCGCCACCCCACGATCCCCTGCGTTTTTTCGGCCTTTTGGGGTGGCGGACCACCCCATGGCCAAGGGTGGTCCGGCCACCCCCAGACCAGCCAGGGGTGGCTGAGCGACCCCCTTGGCCAAAAATGGGGTGGTCCGGCCACCCCATTTTAATAAGGGATGCTAACCACCCGATTTCTTTTTCTTTCTTTCTTTTTTTTTTTTTTTAATTTATTTTATTTATTATTATTTTTAATATTAATGACCAAAGCGACGTCGTTTTGGGTTGGGTGGTGATGTAGTTTTGAAGCTCAAAACGGTGTAGTTTTGGAGTAAAAGCGAGCGTAGTTTTGTTTAAGTCCAAAACGGCGTAGTTTTAGTCGAGGGTAAAATGGGTATAAAAAGTTTAAAGGGTCCAAAGTGAGAGAAAATAGAAGTTTAAGGGTCCAAAATGAGAGTTTTTAAAGTTCAGGGGGGGTTTGTAAAATCGGCCGGAAGTTCAGGGGGCCTTAGTGAAGTTTCCCCTTATTTTTTAAATGAAAGAGTGACCAATGGTGATGCTACCACCTTTGGTAGGCCACCCCAACTCCCCATGAGAGTGACAATTGGCCACCCCCAATCCCCATGAGGGTGGGGTGTTGGGATGGCTTGCGAGCCACCCCGTAAGGGGTGAGGTGGCTTGTAGCCACCCCTAATCCCACATAGGGGTGGCTGCAAGCCACTTTTAACCCCCTATGGGTGGCTCACAAGCCACCCCAATAGCCATATGGGATAGCTTGCGGCCACCCCTATTGGGGATTGGAGGTGGCTTAGCAGTCCATCCCCAACCATAGGGGTGGTAGCTTCATTGCTGGTTATCTCTTCATTTTTTTGTTTAAAAAAAAAAAAAAAAAAAAAATTATTAGATTTGAGTTTTTGAATAAAGTTATTAAAAAATATTATTTCAATGTGATGTGACAAAAATGATGACGTGGCATTATAGACGACACAATTTCGGATGGAAAACCAACTGAATGATCTATTGCGCCATTTCTTTTTGAAGAATTTAAGCAATTAAAAATGAAAAAAAAAAAAAAAAATTTGAGGTGTGATCTATTTTGGCATATTGACTCGGGATTAATCTAAAAATTCCCTTCTTCTTTTACTAATCTCACAATCTTTAGTTATTGACCCGTGTGATTTAATTTTCATAGGCGTTATATAATAGGTAGCAACTTTAACATGTGATTTCGTGTGATTATTTCTTACCCATATAAAAAAGATTGCACGCGATTAATTTCAAATTTGTAATTATCCACCCATGTGGTGTTGGGTCAATAATTTTGTACTTGCAATTGAAATCAGGAAGAAGACATCCAGCTGATTGCTCGCTGCTTGTTCAAAGCTGCTTTTATTGACCCAGTAAGTCTTTCTCAATAGAAAAAAAGATTGAAGTTGAAAACCAGGAAGAAGTTTAGAGGTGCTTTTATTCATTTCAGGTATTTTACTAATTACATTTTCGCATTCTCTCTTTCTCAGCAGCTACTCTCCATGTTCGAAATTTGAAGCAGTTTTGTTCATTTTTCTTGCATCCTTCCTGTATCCACCTCCCGAGTTTATAGAATTCTTTGCAAAATTCAAACGTGAACAGCAACAATGGCCGACAGTGTTGTTAATGTTCTCCTACAGCAACTGCCCCAACTCATAGAAGGAGCATGTTTCCCTTCTGGAGTGGAAGATGAAGTCAAGTCATTTCAAAGGGAGCTCGAGAGGATAAATATCTTTCTAGAGAACTCCGATGGGAAACGGAACGAGCATGAAAATGTGAAGGCGTTAATCAGGCAAATCACTGAAGTTGCTTATGAGGCCGAGGATGTTATCGACACATTCATCGTCAAAGTCGCAGAGCAGAGGAAGAGGAATATTGTAGGAAAATTAATATATGGCATTGGGCACGCAATAATGCTTCACATTGTTGCAAAAAGATAGAAGGCCTCAACAAAGAGATCAACAAAATCTACGACAATATAGAAAAGTACGGCATTGAAAGTGCTGAAACAAGTGTAGATGCAACAGCAAAGAAGGCATTCTACAGACGTAGAAGACACGTCGAGGAAGATGACGTGGTGGGCTTCCTTCACGACTCTGATACATTGGTGAAACAGCTTACTCATACATCAGAGAATTCAAAACTTGATGTCATTTCAATCATCGGCATGGGTGGGCTAGGAAAGACCACCCTTGCTAAAAATTTACAATAATGATCACATCAAGAGTCACTTTTATTGCCGCACATGGGTGTATGTATCTCAAGATTTCAAAACCAGAGAGTTACTGCTTGAAATTTTAAAGTCTCATATGTCAATATCAGATGAGTTGACAAGGAAACTCGAAGGAATGAGTGGGGATCAAGCAAAAGAGTACCTAGTAGAGAAGTTGCTCACATACTTACAAGGGAAGAGGTACCTAATTGTCATGGATGACATCTGGGAAATCGAAGTCTGGAATGAGGTAAAAGATGCTTTTCCTGATAACTTCAATGGAAGCAGAATATTAATCACCAGTCGCATAAATGAAGAGGCCTTACATGCAAGCCTTACTCCTCCATACTTTCTTCAATTTCTTAACAAAGATGAAAGTTGGGAACTTTTTCGTAAAAAGGTATTCCGAGGAGGTGAATGTCCTCTTGAGTTAAATACTTTGGGGAGGCAAATAGCAGAAGGTTGTCGCGGCTTGCCACTTTCAATTGTGGTATTAGGAGGGCTTTTGGCTAACAAAGAGAAGACACATCGAACATGGTCGAGGGTTATTGCCGATGTAAATTGGTACCTTACTGAATGCAAAGAGATTCTGGCCTTAAGTTACACCCACTTGCCACGGCGCTTGAAACCATGTTTTTTGTATTTTGGTTCATTTCCCGAAGACTTTGAAATCCCTGTAAAGGAACTAATCCAATTATGGATAGCTGAAGGATTCATACAACACACTGGTAGAAGAAACATTGAGGATGTTGCTGAGGACTACTTGGAGGAGCTCATTGATCTGAACTTGATCCAAGTGGCTGCCAAGTGTTTTGATGGAGGGGCCAAGAAATGTCTTATTCATGATCTTCTGCGAGACCTATGCATAACCAAGAGCGCGGAAGAGAAGTTTCTTTATGTACCTAGAAATGACAACTGTTCATCATGGAACACGTTTCGTAGACTCTCCATCCAAGGTAGCATTTTACATCAATTCATTTCTTCAAACACCTTTGGCGCTTCACATGCTCGTTCTTTTTTGTCATTTGGGAGTGGGGCCACGTTTAATGAAATTGACCTGAAGTGGTTCCGCAGAAATTTGAAAATGCTTCGGGTGCTTCATTTTGAACTAAATGTCAAAGCCATTCCTGAAGAGATAGGAACATTGATTCATTTGAGGTACTTGAAGATAAAACATTTGGCAGATATTCCGGCTTCCTTTGGCAACCTTACGAATCTAGAAACATTTCACGTAGATGGTGACTATCCAATACATTTGCCAAACTCAATAATGAAGCTGCCGCGTTTAAGGAATTTGTGTGGGACATGGACATTTCCTAACCTCTTGGACACAGCTATGTGGAACCTTCAAGTCCTTTCATTGTCACCGGACGCACAAATTGTGCGTCTCATTGTTAGGGGCATAATTCCTAATATAAGGAAATTAAGGATAAATTCAAATTCATTGGGGAATATGAATGAGGATGCAATAGGTTTTTTTGCAAGCCTCCGTCGTTTAAGTCATCTCCAAACATTGAAATTTTTTTGTACTTTTCAAGACATTATTATTCTTCCTAATACATTTCCGGAGACAATCACCAAGATAAGCTTAGATGGAGTGGGGTTAGATGAAGGTGGCATGCAAGTGCTGGGAAAACTTCCCAAACTTGGGATACTGAAACTACAATATTGCCTTTCTTTTAGTTGCCTCCACATCCCTGCATGTTCGTTTCCCGAACTCCAATTCCTAAAATTGCATGAAGGAATAATTAAAGAATGGAAACAGGACGAAGGTGCAATGCCAAGCCTAAGGCATTTGGTTATGACTGATTGCCGTGAGTTGACCATGCTCCCTTTGGAACTATGGAGTTTGACTGCCTTGCAAGAGGTGAAGGTGTTATGGAGCAACATAAAAGTGGCAAACATGTTTCAGGAATTGCAGAAGGAGGTTGGGTTTAAGCTACACATCGAGCCTCCTCTAGATGATGCCTTCTATGTAGACCTCAAAAGGAGATTGGTGTAAGTGGTAGCTGCCTCGCCTTTATCAAAAGAATTACAAGTATGTATACTTCTTCTCTCTTTGCTTTCTATTCTTTCTAAATATGTCACCTTTTATATTTGCAGTACCTCGTTATAAAGTCTTTCTTTCTTGGAAAAATATATACAGTCGAAATTCTCATGATAAATTTACCAATTGATTTCTCTTGATTAATCTTCTAAACAATTGTTAATTATGTGCTGACAGAGAATTTTGATGGAAACGAAAATTGTGTTACTCCTCTCAATTGCTGCCATGAGGTTCCTGCATGGAGTAGCTGCACATAGTTTCGCTGGAATGGATAGTCGTTGTCTCCTTGTCAATTGGTAAGGTGTTCTGTTATCATGGATTAAATGATTTGAATTGATTTAACTTGTATTCATTCAAAATAGATTGATTTAGCTTTTAGATTGCTATTTTGTGGTAATTTGTGCATGTAATTCCACTTTTTGGATTGAAGTTAGCTAGCTTCTCTAATATATAGATGTAAGCATTTCATTTTTATTTGGAAAAATGAGGATTTCCAAACAAGTGATATATACAGTTATTGGAATATTTTGATTTGATAATCAATGTTAGGACTTGTGATTAATGGAAGCTCTTAACATAAAGAAGAATTAATGCAATCTTTAGGAGTCTTGTGCAATAATTTGCCATAAGTTTGTCTCCTTCCATGTAATGATTGTGTTAGAAACTTTGCGAAAATGGGTGTATGTTTGCAAGGGTCAAGTGTAATTTTTCCTAAGAAAAACTTTTGATTTTTACACCATAATAGTGGCCGCTTGACGACAATGGTGTTTTTGCCAAACTGTTCATGAAGTTTTTGGTAGTACTGCGGTGCTGCTAGAAGTTCTTGGGGGACATCTCCAGCAGCCCCCCAAAGCTGCTAGAAGTTCATAGGGGACACCATGAGGCCACCAGAAGTTCATGGCGGCCAATGGAAGTGTCAATGAGTCATTTTCTCAGTTTTTCAATTGAAACCACTCAAATAAGTGATTTATCCTCATTTTTGTTCATTGAATTTGTGAAAGAGTTGTAAGTTATTGTACTTATAGATTCAACTTTCTACTATGCCACGCTATATCAGATGGTACTGTGACTTAACCTTTCATTTACAAATGATAAAAAAAAAAATGGTAGGATGTAGGTAGCTAAGCTGGCTAGCTGCATACCTAATTCCTATATGAAGCATGAATATTTAATCTTAATCCTTCAATCATAGACCTTACGTGCTTACCTGGCAAAACCATTTTTCAAAACTAACAAAACCAGAAAACAAAACAAAACAAAGTGAATCAAAGTCAATCTATATATCTTCCATGGCATTGGCAACCATGGCTGCCATCCAATGCTTATATAATGTATGCATAAGCATGATTGTTTTTGCAGATTTGCATAATTATTTGTTCTAATTTTAACACTGGAAATGGACAAAATCATTGTTCTACGTACTCACAGCATAATTATTTGTATGCATAAAATGCTTTTATTTTGTTGCTATATAAATTTTGTATGAAATTCTAAAATAATATTTGTATATTTTTATCCTTAAATACTTGACATTATAAAATATATTCCCATGAGATCATGGTTTTTCTTTATTGTTGTCTGTTTAGACACATTTCGGAGGTTGTTTTGGTTCAGTAGCGAGCAATAATCAGCCTAAGAACTGCATAGTACTACATTATGCCCTCTCTTTGGATGTCATTTTAAATGGTCAGAAGTGGATGAATCTGATCGTTGTTGTTTTTTTGTCCTTGGGTACAGGCAGTCTCACTTGCAGCTGAAACAAAACGAGAGGAGGAGAAAGCAAAGGGAGTCAATCTCATTACTGACTGATGCCACCAGCTGAGCAGCAAAATGAGTGACTTTTACTAACCAGAGAGGCCATCACTCTTAAGTCTTACCCATGCTTTCTTGGAAACGTGATCAAATTCAAATTCTTCGTGAGTTCTTTTGTTGTAATTTGAGAAATTTGTTCAAAGTGTTTGAACTTATTGCTAGGATGTGTTATATTAATGCAGCAAATGATGGGAAGGATAATGAACAGATAAGGGGACTTAGAATTGATCTATACTAACCTACATGTAAATAAATTTGTAGAAAACATTATTGCATTTTTTTTTTTTTTTTTGATGAATAAGTAATTTCATTAAGAACAAACCAAACCAATCGACAAAGCATCACCAAATACAAACCCTGCCAATGGGCCAAAAACAGTTTCACAGATGCCTCACCAGCTAAACAATACTAGGAAAACCATCAATCTACAGCAACAAAGAAAAACTGCAGGCAAAAGACCAAGAACAACATCACCTGATCAAGCCTCCCCAGAAGCAATAAGCAACCCTTACAAAGGACTACCCAATCAACAAAAACCCAAACAAACTCAAGTCTGCCTTGTGCTACATAGATTGTAGACAACAGAACCAAGAACCAATCCGCAGAGAAGACCCTTGAGAGCTTTATTCCCCCAAGTGCTGAAAACATTATCGTATCAGTAGGCTACAAAGTTGATTTACAAATTCTCCTTTTACTAATAATGATAGAATTATATAAATGCCTTGCTGTATTTTGTAGATTACTACTTTGCAAGCCAAAAGTTTTTAAGAGGGTGTGAAAAACAAGACTCTTGAGATCGCATAGTGCGATGTCATCTGGATAATTACCAGCCAAGGGGATTAAGCCCCCTTTCAATTCTCCAGAAATATAAGGGACTGCAATTCCTTCGATCCAAACCGTTTGATGTAACGAACAGTTTGGAATGTGCGATGTATGTGGGATTGGGTGAAAGTTGAAAATCTAGGCTATTACATGGGTTTGTAATTCTCTTCAGAATAATGCTCACTTATTCTCGCATGTAATTCTCTTAAAAATAATGCTACACTTATTCTTATTTCTTTATGTTAAATATATTGGATAATATATTAGAAGCGGAAGAAAGAGAGAGAAGAGAAAGAGAGCGAAAGCACACAATAGACTCCATTGTATTGACTCTAATAATAATAATGAATACAGAGACCTCTATTTATATAGAGGTAAGTAATCTAATAGATTAAGGAAAGGTAAACCTAGTCCTAATAGATTAAGGAAAGGTAAACCTAATAGACTAAGGAAATGTAAACCTAATTGACTAATAATACCTAAAGAAGTAAATAACATTAACATAATATTCTTAACATCCCCCCTCAAACTCAATGTGTAAACTTGAGTTTGGATAAACGAAAAGGGAAAGAAAAAGGAATTAGCCAAAAAACCTGCTTGTGCTGAAACATTTGCCGAAGTAATTCCATAAA
>JADOBO010000239.1:0-124971 GCA_016403345.1 Corylus heterophylla | reverse complement strand
TCGATCGATCGCGATGTCGAATATTGGATTTCAACATTCTTCTGCGATCGATGCTGTGTGCGATCGATCGCAATATGGATGGATTATTTTTTTATGTTACTACGGACTCTTTAGGGTGCGACAAAAAGTCGACCTAATACATAAGCATTAGTCGACTATTAAAGTCGACCTAATGAGAATCTTCAGCGTCCACTTGGAGTGGGCGCTATTAGTCATCTATTTTAATTTTATTTTTATTTTTATTTGCTACCGACTCTTTCGGTTGACAAAAGTCGAACCTAATACATAAGCATTAGGTTGACTATTAAAGTGAACCCTAATGATGTATCTTAGCGTCACTTAGAGTGGGCGCTATTAATCACTATTTTAATTTTTTTAAATTTTTTTATTTTACTACGGACTCTTTAGGGTCGACAAAAGTCAACCTAATACATAACATTAGGTTGACCATTAAAGTCGACCCTAATGATGTATCTTCAGTCCACTTAGAGTGGGCGCTATTAGTCACTATTTTAATTTTTTTAATTTTTTTATTTTACTACGGACTCTTTAGGGTGACTTTTGTCGACCTAATACATAACATTAGGAGTGACTATTAAAGTGACCTAATGATTATCTTCAGCGTCCACTTGAGTGGGCGCTATTATATCTATTTTAATTTTTTAATTTTTTTATTTTACTACGGACTCTTTAGGGTGACTTTTGTCACCCTAATACTAATCATTAGGGTGACTATTAAAGTGAAGCCTAATGATATCTTCAGCGTCACTTAGAGTGGGCGCTATTAATATCTATTTTAATTTTTTTAATTTTTTTATTTTACTACGGACTCTTTAGGGTGACTTTTGTAAACCTAATACATAATCATTAGGTCGACTATTAAAGTCGAGCCTAATGATGTATCTTCAGTCTACTTATAGTGGGCGCTATTATTATCTATTTTAATTTTTTTTTTTTTTTTTACTACTCTCTTTAGGGTGACAAAGTGACCTAATAATAACTATTAGAATTGACGATGAAAGTCGACCTATTGAACTTTTTGTGATTTTTTTTTTTTTTTTCCCGACTTATAGCGTCCACTTAAGTGGGCGCTATTTGATAATTATTAGGGTCGACTATGATGTACCTAAAGTTTTTTCGCTTAAATTTTTCCGCCGCTCGGATAATTCCGCGCGTGTATTAGGGTCGACTTATTAGCGTCCACTATAAAGTGGGCGCTAATATGCAATTCGACCCATTATTAGCGTCGGCTATTAGGTGGGCGCTAATCGAACTATTAGGGACGACTTTGATAGTCGCCCCTAATAGTTAGTATTAGGCGACTTTTAGTCGCCCTAATAAGTCGCCTAATGAACAACTTTCTTGTAGTGCATATTACAACACTCAAAATATGTCTCCTATGATCCCAATTTGAAAATGTTGCACTTCATTGACTTGTTAAGAACCTTTTTCTACCTGAATCAAATAGGCTATTACAAAGAGTTGATTACGTCAAAGTCAATCATTTGTACAGTGCGAGCAAGTTGGATGAGGCAGGAGTGAAATTTAAGACTTGATATAAAATTAAAAGATGGATCGAGTGCTGGAAATACCACGCTTAAAATTATTGAGTCAAACAGAGTCTTTTGTTCGAAACTTCGTGGCCTTGGAGCATTATCGTTATCTATGTAATTCTTATGTTACCGATTATATTCGCTTATTGGATTTCCTTATCCACACTCCCAAAGACTTGGATTTACTTGTGCGAAAGGGGATATTGGTTAATCATGAGCATCTCCAACAACAAAGTTAGTTTAGCTCCTCAAAAACTCACATCTTTTATTTTAGCTGCTCATTTGCTCAAGCAGTTAACAAGTTATTCTCTTTAAATAATAGTTTTATATTTATTTTATTTTATTTTTCACTTTTCTCTCTCACACTCTCACACACACGGCAGTTTGCCAGTTTGGCCTTCTCTCTCTCTCTCTCTCTCTCTCTCTCAGGCCTTCTATCTGAACTGAGGAAGTGGGTTTGGGTCAAAAGGGTCAGCAGAAGAAACCTTCCGGGAATGTTTGGATAGTGGGAAAAACCTCGTAGAATGCCTGTGTCAACAAGGTCTCAGATCACCAAACAGGGGCAAAATGAGCCAAACTCAGAGTAGCGAACCAGGGGCAGCAGAAAACCTTCCGGGAATGTTTGGATAGTGGGAAAAACCTCATAGAATGCCTGTGTCAATTAGGTCTCAGATCACCAAACAGGGGCAAAATGAGCCAAACTCAGAGTAGCGAACCAGGCCGAGAGCTAATCAAGAAGACACCCATGTGAGTCTTCCTCTGAGAAATCCACACCATGGCCTCAGAGAGAAGATGAAAGTCTTGACCCTCTTGTATGAGCAGCAAAAACAAGCCTCTGCAGCGCTCAAGACTCCAAGAGCAAGTATTTGAGGCCGCCCGAAGGGCTAAGTTTTGGTTTTGGGTTTTGATTTTGGGCGTATGTTTTGAGTGAAGGAATTGCCTGGTTCAGTGCCTCTTCCCGGTGGAGGTGGCGGAGATTGCTTGGTTCAGTGCCTCTTTCCCGGAGAAGTTTGGCTTGGTTCAGTGCCTCTTTCCCGGAGAAGTTTGGCTTGGTTCAGTGAAGAGCGAGAGGATAAGAGGAGAGGGAGAGAGAGAGAGAGGAGAAAGAAAGAAAGAAAATAATAAAAAATATTAGAAGGTGCTACAGTAAACTCTAAATATAAAAGTTTACTGTAGCAAATTTTAAGAAAATTGTTATTTTGGAAGGATTGCTAGAGCACAAAATTGTTGAATTTAACTTAAAAGTTAGTTTATAGATTCTTTTGGAGATGTTCTTAGGCAGCAACAATGCGGTGACAACTTTGGTCAACATGCAACAAACATTTTATATGTAAACATGAACTCCAATTATTGTGATCTCTATAAAGATTTGATTCCATTCTATGAGGATCCTCGACATAGTTGGAAGGCCAACTTGAGACGTGATTATTTTAACACTCCTTGGAGAACTATTTCTACCGCAACTGCCATTATCTTGCTCGTGCTCACTTTCACACAAATTGTGCGCTCTATCATCTCATTACAGTAGATCTAAAGTTTGTGTAATTTTAATGGTATTAGATTGCATTGTGATAACATTTTATTGTTCAATTATTTTTGTTGTTTTGGTAGCTTGAGGTTTGTCGGATTGCAGTCTACAACTTGAAAATTTTGAAGTTCACTTAATTAAGTACCCTTTTTTTTTTTGCTTTAGCACTCCATTATAATCTATGAATTTGTGTCATAGTTTGGTGGCATAAGGAATTTGTGCTTGATAACCCTCTAACCATCTCTATGACACGCCTTGTAGTCTTTTAAACCCCCAATAATACAAAATTAAATGAGGTTTTCCAATGATTCTCAGGCCTAGTTGGAGAATTAAGGAAATCGATCGGTATTGATATTTGTACTGTTGTCATTCATTAAATTCGGGGCAGAGTTTTCTTTAAAATTGACCTTG
Source organism: Corylus heterophylla (assembly GCA_016403345.1). NCBI lineage: Eukaryota > Viridiplantae > Streptophyta > Magnoliopsida > Fagales > Betulaceae > Corylus > Corylus heterophylla. The sequence goes on along the minus strand of JADOBO010000239.1, from coordinate 121,479 downwards.
AATTTTTTCTTTTCCCAATCCAATTTATAAATTGTCTTGTATTCTTCTCACATGCTTTTTTAACATCAATAACATAGTTGGAGGAAATTCTATTAGACAATCTATAATTTTAATAGAATTAATCCGAATTAGAGGAAAACTCTATGCATTCTAAAACTCGGTTTCGATTAAATTTCAACATATTTAGAATTTATGGAGTAAAATGAGACAACTTGAGTAGCAAATTATGTAATGGAGGAAAAAAAAAATAGAACATGGCTATTAGGGTAAATCAATAGGATATTGTTTATGGCTAGCCCAACTGCCCGGCCACGCATAGTCTGGTTCCTCCCGGTCCGTGTTGGGAAAACTTAACTATTCCATGGCTTCAATATTTCTAATGCAAGTGATATTTGTAGTTCTAATAAAAAAAAGTGGGCTTTTTTATCCAAGAGTGTGGGCTTTTCAAACACTTTTCTAGAGGCTTCTATATACGAATTGTTACATAGCAAATAAGAAACAACCAGTCTATCAGATACATAAAAATTAAAGAGAGAAATCACACACTCATCCAGCAAACAAAAGCTTGAGAGGAGATTGGTCATGAATTAATCATTACGTAAACTTTATTTTAAACTAATGATTAAGTGATTAAATTTATTTTTTCTATTTGCTTAAACTTTTATAATAACTGGTAATTTAACATGGTATTAGAGCCAAAGGTTTTGTGATTGAATCTTGACTCAGTCAATTTACCTCAATTTAAATTAAATATTTCACATGTTGGGCGGTGTGAAGATAACCGTCTCAACGAAGCCAACCAACCATGCGAAGGGTCCTTGTAGAATTTTTTAACTGAATTCACATCTTATAAATATAAACTTATTTTCATTATAAACTTAACAATTTATTATTTTCTTAGTAATTATATTCTGCGTTTTATTTTTCAGGGAATTACACCAACAAATTAAGCCTAACAAGGAGCCGATGAGGAAGGAAAATAAAGACCCGCGATACTGCCAATATCACCAATATATCAGCCATGTCACGTACGACAGACTGCTAGAGTACGTACCCTTCGACGCGCATTTCACTTCCATTTTGAAGATGACATTGAAAATATAACTTAAGACTCCTAACAACATCTAGAAGGGAGGTTCAATATATATTGAATATGTATATGCCAATATAGTACGTAATTTAAAAATTAGTAACCAAACAAACATTCATCAAATATAATGATCAAATTAAGCAGTAAATTCATTATTGAAAAAACTGACTTGGTACTTCCGTCCAAGTTCCACCTAAAAATTTAACGGACCTCCACGTTAGCACTCGTAAAATGGTGGCACATGTCCCTAATACCACATATTGAAGCCAAATCAGCCAACCAAATGATGTGGCTTGATACCTATGCTTTTGGTGCCATGTATGCTGCACAAAAAAAAAAAAAAAAAAAGGTAATTCCAATTAAAAACTTGCAAAAAAAAAAAAAAAAAATTGGAGAATTAGGGGTGGCTGGCCATCTCATTTTAGCCATAGGAGTTGCCGGCCATTCCCATTTTAGCTAGGGTGGCTCACCCTTGAGCCACTCTCAACTTGCAAAATGCGGTGGTTGAACCACCCCAAGAGCCTTGGGGTTCATGGATATATATATATATAAGTTTTTAATTGGAGTTACCATTTTTTTATTCTTTTTTTTTTGCAGCATACGTGGCACCAAAAGCATAGGAACCAGGCCACGTCATCTGGTATGCTGATTTGGCTTCAATATATGGCATTAGGGACATGTGTCACCATTAGTACCAAGTACAGTGAATTTTTTTCAATAATTACAAGTATTAGTTGCGACACTTTTTGAAATCGATAGATCTATTTGATTTTGGTCCTAAAAATTTGCATTTAATCCAAAAATGAATAATGGTTCTAGCAAGGCCACTTTGCGAAGATAGTCATTTAAGAATTATAAGGGAGACGCAGCATGCATGATATGTTTGTTTCTTCATTTTGAAATTGTTGTTTAAATTCCTTTCCCATTTTCATGCATAAATCCAACCATAGACCTTATGTTATTCATGCCGTCTACTCCACCTATAGAACATGATTGTCTTATTCAAATAACGGCCATAGCTAGGTTTTACAACTTGGATTTCATATAGCACAAGTTATGCCATTGCCTTCTTCAAATAAGGGCACTAACTAGGGTTTACAACTTAGATTTTATATAATTAACGTAAGTTACGCTATTGCTTTCTTCAAGTAAGGGCCTAGTTAGGTTTTACACATTAAACTCCATATAGCGCAAGTTACGTCGTTGTCTTCTTCAGATAAGTGTCCTAGATAAGTTTTACAACCTGGATTCCATATAGCGCAAGTTAGGCCATTGTCTTCTTCAAATAAGGATCCTAGCTAGGTTTTACAACCTGGATTCCATATAGCGCAAGTTACGCTATTGCCTTCTTCAAATAAGGGTCCTAGCTAGGTTTCACAACTTGGATTCCATATAGCGCAAGTTACGCTGTTGCCTTCTTCAACTAAGGGTCCTAGTTAGATTTTACAAGGATTCCATATAGCGCAAGTTACGCCGTTACTTTCTTCAAATAAGGGCCCTAGCTTGATTTTACAACCTGGATTCCATATAGCGCAAGTTACGCCGTTACTTTCTTCAAATATGGGTCCTAGCTAAATTTTACAACCTGAATTTTATATAGCGCAAGTTATGTTGTTGCTTTTTTCAAATAAGGGCATTAACTAGATTTTACAACCTGAATTCCATATAGTGCAATTTACGCCATAAAGAACTCTATCCTATCCAAAGAGTATCATATCATATCATGCAACATGATTACTACAGACAATTACATTTCTCGTAAGCCTTAAATTTTCATTGTTTAATATGTTTATCATATATAATTCATATGCAACACTTGAATCATGGATCCGATAATATTACATTAACCATACAAATATATAATAATGGTTTCTAACACCTAAAGTGGGCATGCATTATAGAAAACCGAGGCTCATCATGGACATTGGGATAGTCCTCGTAATGTGAGGGCCCAACAATTAGAAATGACATCAAAAGTTCGTCCGTGACTTGTTGAAGGTGAAAAACGAGATGGATGGATGGTGGGTTCTTGGGTTGGGCATTCCAAGGTTTTTTACTTATTTTAAATTATAATTATTTTAAAAGTTTAAGCGGAAGAAGTAAATTTAATAATTTAATTAATATTTTAACAATTCTCTCACGTGTAAGTTTAAATTCAATTTTAAAATGTGAGGCCCAACACTTATAATTTTTAATCAAAATGAGGAGTAAATAACAGCTAGGTTTGAACTCAAAATCTTTAGCTTTGATACTATGCCCAAAACTAAAGCTTATAGGAAAATATAAATTTAATCATTTAATTAATAATTTAATAACTTCTCATACATGTAGACTCAAACTCTCTTCTAAAATGTGAAACCCAACATGTATATTCAAATATGATTTGATTTTGATCACAATTAATTACAATAAAACCAATTTCATAATTTAAGCACATTCAATTACAATCTAAACCAAATTCCATAATATACGCTATGACTTCCTTGACCAATTTAATCTTCCTCGACCGATTAGTCTCTAGCTAACGAAATAACATTATGGTAGCTACTAGCTAGTTTTACTGCAAAACGCGTGATAGAAGCTGCTCGTCAAACACAGCAGTACTCTTACCACTCATTCACCATCTTAAGCCCTACGGATGCGGTGGGCTACGTAGATAGCCAGACTCAAAAAGATTCGGCCACATTTACGGATGAGGTTTCTGGCGTCATTTTCTTTATTTTTTCTAACCTTATTTTTAAAATCAATTATTAAATTTGTAAGATTTACACAAATAAAGATGTGGGTCATACAACTTGTACAATGCGAGCAAGCTGGATGAGTCAGGAGTGAAGTTGAATTCAGTGATACAACATTTTATGTAAAGGATTACATTGAAATCCATCCAGTAGTGATATTTGTACGGTTGTCATTCATTAAATTTGGGTGAGTTTTCTTTTAAATTGACTTAATTTTTATATATATTTTTTCAATCCAATTTATAAATTTTCTTGTATTCTTCTCGCGTGCTTTTTAACATAGTTGGAGGACATTCTATTAGACAATCTATAATTTTAATGGAATTAATCCGGATTAGAGGAAAACTCTATGCATTCTAAAACTCGGTTTCGATTAAATTTCAACATATTTATAATTGGAGTAACTTTACTTTAAACTCCTAAATTATCACGATTTGACAAATCCTAAACTTCAATTAAAACCTCTCAATTTGAACCCCGAACTTTCAATTGCGGTCAATTTGAACCACTTCATTCAATTTAGCGTTAACTTCTAACGTCAATACCTAAAAGATCAAAATATCCTTGATTTTTAAAAAAAAACAAAAACAAAAAGAAAAAAGACTCGTGGTCAAGCCAAACCCACACGGGTTTGGCCGTGATCCACGCTAAGTCTCGATCGAAAACCACCATGGGTCAGCAGACCCGCTTGTATCACGGATGGGTCACAGCCGTGACCTAATAAGGCCACAAAATAATTATGCATGTAAATTATTCACACAAATTAGGACACGAATGACTTGGGCATCGAAAGTATCTCCACCAGCACATCCAGTAAGCCCTAGGTCTTCATTTAACCTTTTTGTGGATACTCGTGATCATCTACATCAGCAGCATGGTTTCTCAAAAAAACTTCATTAAGAAGTAAATCACTAAAAAATATTTCATTTATTCATTTTCTCCACGTCCATGTTACCTCTCTACACAAGTTCCTTATCAACACTGCCAAAAATGTGGATTTACTTGTGCAAAAGGGAGTTTTGGTTAATGGTTTAGGAGACAGTAATGCACTGACAAAGTTGGTCAACAATCTTTGCAAACATACTTTTATTTCAGAAACGAACTCCGATTATTATATTCTTTGTAGTAACTTGAATACATTTTATAAGGATCCTCGACATAGTTGGAAGGCTACCTTGAAGTGATTATTTTAGCACTTCTTGGAGAATTGTTCCATCTTGTTGGTGCTCACTTTCATACAAACTATAACTCATCCTATTGAAGTTTGTGTAACTCTAATGGTATTGGATTGCAATGTGATAATATTTTATTGTTCGATTATTTTATTGTTTTAGGAGCTTAAGGTGTAATGTGGGATTCAACTATAAAGAGGTCCTTTTGTATATAATTTTAAATACACAAAAATACAGTATTCAATGTTAAACTAATGATTAAATAATTAAATTTACCTCTTCTTATTGGCTTAAACTTTTGAGATAATTGGTAATTTAACATGGTATCAAAGGCAAAAGATTCAGAGATCGAACCTTGATACAGCCAAATCACCCTCCATTTAAATTAAATATTTCACGTGTTGGCCTCACCTATTAAAAATGGAGTTTAAGCCCACATGTAAGGAAGTGTTAAAATGTTGATTAAGTGATTAAATTTACCTCTTCCTAACTATCAACACTAGCTTAGAACCCGCGCTATGCGCGGGATTATCCATTATAATTTGATTTTAAAATGTTTTGATAAGTAAACAAATATAAAAAGAATAATTTGATTTTAAAATTTAAAACACATCTCCATTGTATTTTTTGTTATAGGTCAAATCTATCATGCCTATTTCAATATATAAAAAAAAAAATACAAAAGGTTATTCAACCGCATATTGTTGAACATAGTGACACAATTACACGTAAGTTTGCATGAATATATAAATCACATAAAAAAGATACTATCATAAGAACCATATATAATTTTAGTTTTAATCCATATAAATTAAAAAATATTAAAAAATTCTCATATGTGTAATTTAAAACCAGCTGGAATGAGTTAAAATATAAGACCCTTAAATCATAAGACCCATAAAATATATTAAAATATTTATTCTCATATGAGTAGTTTTATTTCTTTCATCAAAGAAAGAGATAAAAAATTGTAGAAGGAATATTGGAACACAAAAAAACATAATGAACAACAAATTCAATTAAATTTACAAACAAACAATAAGAAATTTGAATGAAAAATAATATATAAATTAGAACAGAAAATAAGGAAAGAGTAACCCTAAACCCTATAACAATATATTGAAAATGATAGTAAAACTGAGAGTAACCCTAAACCCAATAGGTTTTTGTGTAATACCTATTATATTATAATACAAATAAAACTCATAATTCTAAACATTCAAAAAGCAAATGAAAAAAAAAAAAAAAAAAGTCAACAAAAATTTCACAAAACAAAACGGAAACATATTCTACCTAATCTCTAATTTAAAACAGTGTTTGATACAAAAAAAGTTCTCAAGAAACAAACTAAAGATCATCAATTCACAAGTGCTAAAAAGTTATACATAAAAGCACAAAGATACATTCATCTTGAATATCTCATACCTTAAATCATTGTTCGAGTCACATATATTTTGATAAAGCGATCAAATAAACTTTCAATCTCATTGGAAGAAGAGGAAAAAGAGAGCATGCCTTAGAGAGCGTTGTTTCCGTTGTTAGAGAGAAGGAAGAAACGATGTCAAACTGAACCGGTTCAATTTTTTTAACCGGTTCTGGTTCATACATACTGAACAAAAAAATAAAATTTTGAACCAGCAAATCTTTTAATAACGAAATAAAATAAATAAAATTTTGAACTTGCAAATCTTAGATCATCAATTCACAATTGCTAAAAAGTTATACATAAAAGCACAAAGATACATTCATCTTGAATATCTCATACTTTAAATCATTGTTCGGAGTCACATATATTTTGATAAAACTGATCAAATAAACTTTCAATCTCATTGGAAGAAGAGGAAAAGCAGAGCATGCCTTAGAGAGAGCGTTGTTTCAAATCGTTAGAAGAGGAAGAAGCGGCGTCAAAGCTGAACCGGTTCAATTTTTTTAACCGGTTCCGGTTCATACATACTAAACAAAAAAAACAAAATTTTGAACCCGCAAATCTTTTAATAACGAAATAAAATAAATAAAATTTTGAACCTGTAAATCTTTTAATAAATTAATGTCACAAATCTTTTAATAAATTTCCGGTTCATACATCTTGAACAAAAAAACAAAATTTTGAACATAAATCTTTTAATAAATTAATGATACAAAATAAAATAAATAAAATTTTGAACTGCAAAATCTTTTAATAAATTAATGATACAAAATAAACAACAATTAAAAATATGGACACAGCAAATCTTTTAATAAATTAATCATACAAAATAAAATTTAAGATTTTTAATAAATATGGACACGTGTCGCATGATCGATAAAGCTGCAAATCTTTTAATAAACGCAAATCTTTTAATAAATTAATGTCGCAAATCTTTTAATAAATTAATGATACAAAATAAAACAACAATTAAAAATATGGACACATGCAGAAATCTTTTAATAAATTAATCATACAAAATAAAATTTAAGATTTTTAATAAATATGGACACGTGTATGAATTACGATATGGACACGTGTCGCAATTCATCTTTTAATAAATTAATGATACAAAAATAAACAACAATTAAAAAATATGGACCACAGCAAATCTTTTAATAAATTAATCATACAAAATAAAATTTAAGATTTTTAATAAATATGGACACGATGTGTACAATTCTAAGCACTCTCTACGCCAAAACTCGGCTTTTATATATATATGACCTTTTAATAAATTAATGATACAAAATAAACAGCAATTAAAAAATATGGACACGAGCAAATCTTTTAATAAATTAATCATACAAAATAAAATTTAAGATTTTTAATAAATATGGCACGTGTACGCACTACGATAAAGCGCAAATCTTTTAATAAATCGCAAATCTTTTAATAAATTAATGTCATAAATCTTTTAATAAATTAATGATACAAAATAAAACAACAATTAAAAAATATGGACACGAAAATCTTTTAATAAATTAATCATACAAAATAAAATTTAAGATTTTTAATAAATATGGACACGTGTCGCAATTAATTGATATGGACACGTGTCGCAATTCATCTTTTAATAAATTAATGATACAAAATAAAACAACAATTAAAAAATATGGACACAACAAATCTTTTAATAAATTAATCATACAAAATAAAATTTAAGATTTTTAATAAATATGGACACGTGTCGCAATTCTAAGCACTCTCTACGTCAAAACTCGGCTTTATATATATATATGATAAGCTTTTGGGATATTTGGTAATTTAACATGCAATGTATCGTAATCTTGACTTCGCCAATTGCTCTCCATTTAAATTAAATATTCTCTAGTTATTTTAACAGTATGAATAAAAAGAGAAGATTTAGAGTTAGAGACAAACAGTTTGTTTGTTTATTTTTTTATTTTTCATTTGGATTGGATATTAATGTTCAAGAAGATTAAAAATGCACTCACTATGCTTGATGGAGTGTCTGTCTTTGCAAAAAGGCTAGCAATTATATACTACTACGCAACAAAAAAATGTTTACCCTACATGCTGGAAAAAGAAGATCGAAGAAGACAACTTTATTCAATGAAAGCAATCTTTTTATGGGATGGAAATTAGAAAGTAAAGATTCGAAGTGTATGTAGTGTCAAGCATAGGACGTCTCACCTTTGGACGAATTGGCAATGAAAAGAATGGTATTAGGTGAATGATTTCACAAACAATCATTTCACAATTACAATTAAAGATTCGAAGTGTATGCTCAATCATTTCACCATTATTATTAATAATAGTAATTGATTTTGTTAGATATAGAGCCGAACAGGAGATCTACAATATTTCATTTGCAGGAATTTTCATCATGGCAATAAAAGATTAGAAACCATGGAAAAGCTTAAAGTGAGACATTTCAAGAGATTTGTGGAAAAGGCAAAGCTAAATGTGGAGAATTTAGTAAGCACTATAAAGGATAGGAGGAGGAAGATGTTCGTCGTTGTTATGCAAGACTATCCCATGGTAGCTAGTAAAGATGCAGATGGATGCGAGCTTCATTATAGTATATACTATAATCAAGCTCTAATCCATCTAGATACTTTCATATATATATATTTTTTACACTAAAAATTGTCAGAGACCTACTTTTGACAAAAGTTAAAAATGAAGTTTTTGACAAAAACACATTTTAACTTAAAACTCTATTTTTCAAACATAATCTCAAACATACTTTAACTTGTAAATGGCAAAAAGCTAAAACGCACTAGTCTTTTCTATATCAAAGTTTACTCTTAAAATATGAAGTACAAAATGACGTATTTGTTGTTGTAAGGACAGAAATTTCTTACGAATTGGTTTGGAGAAAATATCTTTTAATCTAGTATAATAAGTGCTAAGTGTAATATCTCACATACTTTTTTTTTTTAATATTCTTAACGATCATTTATTGCAGTCCACTAACTTAAGAACTCAAACATCGATTTTTAGAAACCCAAACATATTGAATAATACTTAACACTTATTAAAATAAGTTGAAGAAAATTTCCTCAAAACTTTGAAGGAATTTTTGTCCCTTTATAATCTAGGGAAAAATATAAAAGGCCCATAAACTATCAACCATTTGCAATATAGCCTCCAAATGTTCAAAATGTACTAAAGTAGCCTCTTAAACTACAAAATGTATCAAAAGGCCACTTATTTTTATTCCTATAATACCCCTATTATTTTAACAAATAAAATAATTGTTAAAAAACCAAACAATTTTTAAAAATACAAAAAAACAATGGGTGAATAAATACAAAAAAAAGTTTTGGAATAAATAAATAATTAGTCATCTGTAGTTGGTCTAAATTACAAATTGTTTCATGTCGCATTAAAGTAAAATTAATGGGCGAATAAAAACAATTTTTAACAAAAATTGACTCCGGGGACTAAATTTTTTTTTTTTTTTTGAATATCTCAAGAACAGCTTTTTGATTTTACTTTAGTAAAACATGAATAATTATTGTAGTTGGCCTAAATTAGTTCTCTGTAGTTGGCTTAAATTATTTATTTGTTCGAAAACTTTTTTTTTTTTTTTTGTATTTATTCGCCCATTGGTTTTTGTATTTTTAAAAAATTGTTTTTTTTTTTTTTTTACAATTATTTTATTTGTTAAAAGAATTGGGGTATTATAGGAATAAAAAAAGTGGCATTTTGATACATTTGGTAGTTTGATGGCTATTTTAGTCATTTTGAACATCAGAGAGGCTATATTGCAAACGGCTAGCAGTTTAGGAGACTTTTTTATATTTTTCCCTATTATCAATTTTTATTTGAAATAAAGAGCATCTTTTCTTACTTCTTTATTCCTCATTCGATCATGCCTAACTTATTTTTCTTTATAACCCAACCACCCTCTATTGTTTGGGAGCCACACCGCAGATCTATATTTCATTTTCAGGAGCTGAAGGTCCTCGTGTCTTTTTAAGTCTCTTTAAAGGTGAAAACCCTCAGTTCCTACCCTATGCTATTTTTTCTCCTTATAATTAGTTTGTAGTATATTACTCTACTTCTAACTTGTCCCCTTCTCTTACTATGCATGCATATGAATTTCTAATTTTTTATAATTAGTTGTAGTATATTACTCTACTTTTAACTTGTCCTCTTCTGGTACTATGCATGCATATGAATTTCTAATTTTTTATAATTAGTCGTAGTATATTACTCTACTTTTAACTTGTCCCCTTCTGGTACTATGTATGCATATGAATTTCTATTTTTTTTTCCTTCGATAATAAATGTGAATGAAAATTCTGAAAATGAAACGGAAGCATTTTTTTTAATATGCTAGTGCCCCTTGCCTTTTGTCAACTTGCTAGATGCCTGAAACAGAAAGAGTAGAAAATAAAAAGGATTTGATAATAGAGGTGAATGAAAATTCTGAAAGTGAAACGAAAGCAAACAATCCAAGTGGAGATGAAAATCAAAATGGAGAAGTTGATGGAGGAGCATCTACTTCAACTGGAAATATAAGTGAAGACGCGAATTCGAAGTTGGCAAATAAAATCACAAAAATGCTAAAAAGCTCGGAGTCTTACTTGTCACGTGACTGTTGTATCTACAGAGTTCCACCCGATCTTCGCAAATTAAATGAAGATGCCTACACCCCTCAAATTATATCAATAGGGCCTTTTCACCATCGCAGTCATAGATTGCAAGCCATGGAAACGATTAAATTGAGATATTTCATGAAACTTTTGCAAAAGACTGATGAGAACACGCACAGTTTGAAAACAATGAAATATTATATTTGTATCCCATATATTAGCCATCTCACTCCACATCTGTAACTGTAAAGTATATAACTCTCTTTTGCATCTCACTTTCCCAGCTTAATTATATCTCTCGTTTAACAAAATTACATGGCCTTGTCACCCGTGTTTATGTATGTGAGAATAACACATTCCGTACATCTAAATCCCAGAAAACAAGCAACGAAGCGCAAGGAAGAATGGAAATAGAGTTGTAGAATAAAAAGAATAACTATAAACAATATCTCAAAGTTACAGCCTAATTTACATACTTATTCTGTTTGATGCTGAATTCCCACTACAGATTGAGTTGCAAAACTGCGTCAATGGCGTACCAACTGAGACGGTGACCCTCAAAGAAGCCAGCTGAAGCAAGACAATTCAGAACCCATGTCTACACCGCTCCGAAAGGGCAAGGAGTTTTGAAGCAATTGGAGGGAGTAGGGAGGAGTGAAGAAGCTGACCCTAATGAAAAGACCAAAAAGTGAAGACTCAGAAAAGTCAGTGACTCGCCAGTTGCATGGGAGTTGGGGCTCAAAGGCAAAAGAGGTAAAAGGGTGTTTTTGGCAAACCGTTTTGCCTTTACTCCTCTAGGTGACATGTAGCTGACATGCCTTTATTACATTAGTTAGCTGTCCTCCTCGACTTCCAAATTGATGTGATATAAAGTTTTTTTTAAAAAATTTTATTTTGTAATAATTTTTTTTATTAAATAATAATAACAAATAAATGATATTATATAAAAAAATAAATAATGTGATATAAAAAGTTAAAATATTTTGATATAAATTTTTGGATAAATGCAAAAATTAGTTCATGTGTTTCGCCTAAATTATAAATCACTTAATACAGATATAAAAAAATTCAAAGATCTTTAGAATAGGCAAAAATAACAATTTAGTCATTGCAATCAAATTCCGCTCAAACACTTAATGGATTCCATTAGTGTACTACGTTAACACCAATAAAATGTTGATACATGTCATTCTTAACAAAAAAATATAAATATATAAAATTTAAAAACTAAAAATAAAAATTTTTTATAAAAATTAAAGTGGCTGCCAACTAGCCACCCCTTAGGGAAGGAGTAGTGCCACGAGCCACCCTTAGATTTGGCTAGGTGGATCTGCCTTTTCTTTTGGCCGTCTTTGTTATTCGTTGAGAGAAAGCTATAGAGAGAGGAAGGGAGAGATGTGGGTTGTTCTATTTGATCTTGTGCCCTTAGGGCATTCACATTGGTTTATGTATATTTTTAGGCAAAATAGCTAATCAAAACTCTATCTAGTTTAGTTAATGAGTTTTAAAAGACATTATACATTTGATTATATATTTTTATCTATATCATTTAAATTTTATTTTTATAAGAATTATATTTTTCCTAAAGATTCTATTTTCAACTTTTTTTCTTTTTTTTTAAAAAAAAAAAAAAGATCTGGGAGAAAAATAGTAAGAAATTTTTTTTTGAGAAAAAGAGATATAGAAAAGAAATATTATATTAATAAGATGGATATATAAATAATGCCGCTACATGTCACAAATGCAAGATAAAATTAAAAAAAAAAAAAAAAAAAAAAAAAGTATTTTGAATTTGAGATATATAATCAAATATAAAATTTTTTAGTGTTTTACTTATTTATTTTAAATGAAAATAAAAATAGCTAAACCATTATAAGTGCTCTTAGCGTGGGCATGTTGATTTCCACATTCAAGTACTTCGCGGCCGGAGGTCCCTGGCTACGCCCTCTTCACCGTTGGATACACACGTTCGCTCTCTCCTCATCATCCTTGTCCAAGCCGAAATCACGTGCTTCGTGCGTTCCTTCGATCGTGATTTGACGCATGCAATTCTTTGGGAAAATTCTTTTGATTCACTACAAAAAAATAGGTATTTTCTAACGTGGCAAGCGAGGCATATTTTTGCCAGCGTCATTGTTTTCTGGCGTGCAAAAAATGCCACGTCGAAAAATATTTTCTCGATGCGCTAAAAAAAGCGTCGGAATTTTACGGCGATGCTAAAATAGCACGTCGAAATTAAGGGCGTCGAGAAATTTCTCCGACACGTGCTAAATACTTGCGTCGAAAGAAAAAAAAAAAAAAAAAAAAGACAGAAATTTGAAATTTTTCCTCTTCTTATTTTCCCTCCGCTTTTTCATCTTTTATTCTTCCCCCTCATTTATTTTTCCAACACCTGTCTCTCTCCTATCCCTTCGCTTAGTATAGAAATTAAAATCTAATTATCTCTATGTCTTTTTTTCACCAAAAACACTATTTAATTGGAGATAAAACAAACAAACATGAAATGAACTTGTCGTTGCATCCAAATAGCTAGGTTTTCTTCTTAATTATATTCATGAATTCTTTCATCTTTTTATTCTTCTCCTTCAAGCAGAGAGAAGGAAAAAAAATGCAGAGTACATTGTGACTTGTACTCTCTCGGTGTGTTGGAACTTGGGGAGGAGGAAGAGAAAGGAAAAAAAATTAGAAGAAGCTGAAGCCTACGTGCGAGAGACACAAAAAAAAAAAAAAAAAGAGGAGTGAAGAAGAATGAATTAATTAAGAAAGGGAGAGAAAATAATATGAAGAACAAAAAAAATTAAATAAATAAAAGAATTCTGACGCTGCCATATTTGGCAAGTCGAAATTCTGACGTGTTAATATATAATACGTCAGAATTAATGATATGTTATATATATATATATATATATATATATATATATATATATATATATATATATATATTATATGTTTCAAAAATAAATAAATAAATAAATAATTTTTATATTAGGTTTATTTATATTATATATATTCACCTTTTTTTATATTAGATTCCTAACGTGCTAAAAATAGCACGTCAGAATTTAAAAAAATTAAAATGAAGAAGATAGCTAGAAGCTAGCGCGTGAGAGAGAAAAGGAAAGAAAAATTGCAGAGTCATCAGATGTACACTCATGTGTGTTGGAACTTGGGGAGAAAAAGAAAAGGAAAAAAATTAGAAGAATTGAAGCCTAAATGCAGAGAGAGAGAAAAAAAAAAAAAAAAAAAAAAAAAAAAGAGTGAAGTGAAGAAAGAATTAATTAAGAAAGAAGGGAGAAAAATAATGAAGACAAAAAAAAATTAAATAAAGAAAATTCGACGTGCCATATTTGGCACGCGAAATTCTGACGATGCCAAATATAACACGTCGAGAATTATCGACGTGCCATATATATTATATGTTTCAAAAATAAATAAATAAATAAATAATTTTTATATTAGGTTTATTTATATTATATATATTCACCTTTTTTTATGTTAGATTCCTAACGTGCTAAAAAATATGCGTCAGAATTTAAAAAAAATTAAAATGAAGAAGATAGCTAGAAGCTAGCGTGCAGAGAGAGAAGGAAAGAAAAATTGCATATCAGACGCGTGTACACTACTGGTGTGTTGGAACTTGGGGAGGAAAAGAAAAGGAAAAAAATTAGAAGAATTGAAGCCTTGCGAGAGAGAGAGAGAGAGAAAAAAAAGAGGGAGTGAAGAAGAATGAATTAATTAAGAAAGGGAGAGAAGAAAAATAATGAAGACAAAAAGACAAAAAAAAAAAAAAATTTACGTGCACCATATTGGCGCGTCGGAAATTCTCGACGTACAAATATAGCACGTCGAGAATTCTGACGTGCCATGTATGGCACGTCGAGAATTATTTATATATATATATATATTATATGTTTTTGAAAATAAATAAATAAATAAATAATTTTTATATTAGGTTTATTTATATTATATATATTCACCTTTTCTCGTGAACTAGAAATTAACACGTGAAATTTCGCGTGATTAATTTTAGTACGTCGAAACCCGATATCAAAAAACAAGCGGGATTTTCAACTTTTTCTCTCTTTCCTATCTTCTTTCCCCTTCTTTTCCTTTATAATTCTATTATATATTCATATTCTTTAATCCTTTTCTTTTATTTCAAACACAGCTCTCTCTCTCTCTCTCAATCTCCTCTCCTTTTCTCTCTGTGCATCCGGCCACCAAACTTTCTAAAGGGAAGAAGAAAAGGAGAAAAATAAGATTGAGGAAGAAGAAGAAAAAGAAAAAATGGGAGAAGATCGAAGATCCGGAGAAGCAGCAAAAAAAGGAGAAGAGATCGAACCAGAGATCGAACAGTGAGAAAGAAAAGAAAAAAAAAAAAAGAAGAAGAAGAGATCAAGTTAAGAAAGAGAAGAGAAAAAGAAAAAAGAAAAAAAGATGGAGAAGATCGAGAAGATCCGGAGAAGCGTGAGAAAGAAAAGAAAAAAAAAAAAAAAAAAAAAGATGGAGAAGAGATCAAGCAGGAAAGAAGAAAAAAAAAAAAAAAAGGAGAAGAGAAGAGGATCAAAGAAGAGAGATTTTTGATTTGAAGAAGCTCTGATTTGGTTTATTTTGATTTGATTTGAGAGATTTTTATTTTTGATTTGAAGAGAAAAGAAGATCGAAAGGTTTATTTTTGATTTTTATTGATTTTATGGTTTGGGTTTTTGAAAATGAAGGAAAGAGAGAAAGAGAGTGAAAATGGAGGGAAGAAGAGAGAGAGAGAGAGTGTGAAATGGAGGAAGCAGCAGCAGATCGAGGAGGCGGGATGAGAAGACTACTGTCTAGAAATAAAAAATATTTTTAATTAAAAAATCCAGAAAAAATTAAAAAAGAAAAATTAATTTTTTTAATAATTTTAAATTTCCCGACGTGTCACTCTTTGACACGTCGTGAAATTAAATTATTAAAAAATTAATTTTCTTTTTTTAATTTTACTCGGATTTTTATTAAAATATTTCTTGGCGTGTCAAAATTTGACCGCGTCAGAAATTTCTGACGGGTTAAATTTCAACACGCCAAGAAAATTTCTGGCGTGTCACAAGTTAACACGCGAGAAATTTTTCGACGTGTCACTCTTTAACACGTGAGAAATTCACGGCGTGTTAAAACTCTCACGCCGTCGAATTTTCCATTTCGACACATATAATCTCACGCGGAAACACCGTCGGGAAGGTCGCGTGAACGTTTCGACGACGGATTACGACCGACACGCGCGTAAAAACGTCGTCGAGAAAAATTTAATTTTTTGTAGTGATTGGATATTGTGGTTGATTTGTTGTGGTTCTTGTTTTCATTGACCTGTTTTGTGGGAAGTGTGGTTCCTTTTTGTTATCATCTCGCTTTCTGCATTTGATTTAGGGTTCAATATTTTGGTTGTGTGAATAATTTAAGGGAAGCTAATTAGTTGGTTTGAGCTTTGCTGTAATGCATATTTCTTAAGTTTCCTCGAGTAGCTTGCAATTGATCATGTGCGCACTTACTTTCACAACCTTTAGAATATATATTTTCAGCGGAGTAGGGAGGTCCGAAGACTCTGTCGCCTTTGACTCATTCCTAACGGTTCTTAAGAAAATTCTGTGGCATTTTTTTTTTTTTTTAATTTAATTTTCTTATAATTCCCTATTAAAAAAAAAAAAAACAACAAAACAAAATGGGTGAAGTAAAAGTGAACGCTAAGTGTTCCAAATTTTTTTAATTAATTAAAATACTCAAAAAAAAAAAAAAAAAAGGTTTTTTGCCTGGCGTGCTTAGGGTGAATCACGACCCAAATAAAATTGGTGGAGTAGGGAAGACCGAATACTGAAGAAGGTGACCTAATTATTAAAGAAAAACCAAAAAGTGAAGACTTTGAAAAGTCAGTGACTCATCAGTTGTTTGCCTTCGCGTGATTGGCTGCTTGCTTGGGACGGTACGACGCCTGCACGAGGCAAATGCATCCCACATGGCCACATATGCCCTTTCACATTTGCTCAGCAATCAGCAACGTCCTTTTTTCTTTTCCCATTGAATACGTTGGTTCTCTATTGGTGGAACTTGGATAACATTTTATATATCTTATCCTTAACAGCTATCCTTTTTTTTTTTTTTTTTCCTTGTGATTCTTAGGGGATGTTTGGCAAATGGGATGGCTGTAACACTGTAGTTGATATAGATTGATGTAAAAAAAGTAAGAATGTTTGGTATAAAAAAATGAAAAAATCGTATGAAAAAGTGAAAAAGTTTTATTTTGTAGTGATTTTTTTATTGAATAATAATAAAAAGTGAATGATTTGATATTAAAAATGAAAAAATTAGAATATTTTGATGTTAATTTTTTGAGAAATTATGATAAATAGTGTTTGGGCTAACCTCATCCCCATTGCCAAGTGTTTGAGAAATCCTTTGTTGAACCTTCCTGAGTAGTTATAGTTTAGAAATTTGTTTTGAGCATTTTTGTCTTTTGTTGGGAGTCTTGGGACGGGCCCAGCCCACCACTCGGACAGCATAGGCAAAATGCCAGCATCTCAAATCGACCTGCTGAAAAGATCCTTATTTACACAACTTGATCATAGGGGCTCTGTTTGCGAATGGAGCGGGCCAGCACTGTAGCTAACGCAATGCATTACAAGCTACGAGCTTGGCACTGTGATAATCAGGATTTGGACAAAAAAATACACACATTTCAAAATAATACTTATCTTATTCACTTGCCAACCAACCGATAATTACAACTGAATTTTTTTTTTTAATATAAAATAAAAAAAAAAAATAAAAAAAGAACTCTAGAAATATTAAAAAATATATATATATATATATATATATATATATATATATATATATATATATATATATATAGGAGAATATCGAGGTGGTTCCAGCCACCTTAGCCAAAGTGGGGTGGCTGACCACCCCATTTTTGGCCGAACCACCCCAGACGCTGGTGGGTGGCCCACCACCCCACTCCAGCCAAAAAAAAAAAAAAAAAGAGCTTGGTGCTTGGGGGTGGCCGGACCACTTATAAATCTTAGTCTTTTCCTAATGTTTTGGTCTCTATTAGAAATGTCATGATGTCAAGATGAAAAAAGAAAGAAAAAAAAAAAAAAGGAAGTAATTGTGAATAGTTATAATGAAAGAAATAGTTTCCATATTATATGAGTTGTATTCCTCTTAGTCCTTTGTAACTCATTCACAAAATAATGGAAAAATGATTTTGATTTGGTACTTATTTTTGTACGATAGTTTAGGCCTTCTTCCCCTTCCATTGATATTTTGTAATAGAGTAATAATAGAATCCAATCTCATCATCATTTCACTATGCTGATATGAAATCTTCATTAAACAACATTAAAAAGGAAAAAAAAAATCAATAATAAATTGATAATGCCATATGTGAAAAAGGAATATGCCATTTAGAAATAACAAAGCTATCATTGAGAAATTAAAAGCTCAAATATGCATCCACACACATAACATGTCAACGGTATACATAAAACGTTTGCCTTGCAAGCACAGAGCTTACTCAAGGCAAAGTCACTTTCACTTCAAGTTTACAAGAGCTCAAAAGATAAACAACAAACAAGAAAGCTTTCACACACTTAAAACTGTTATCAAACAATGTTTATTGTCTGAAGATGATGGAAGATGGATGGATCGATGGAGGAGGAGGTTTACTTTTTAGGATGCACATAAGCATAAATGGTGTAGTAGGTCTGCAAAAATGTAAGCACTAAGAGCACAAACCCAACCAATGCCGAAATCAACAACCATGGCTTTCCAAAATACTCGCGCTTGAATCTCGTCCACTTGCCCCAATTCAACCTTTTCCGATAATACTCATTTACATCAACAAAAACGTCCAACAAAAAAAAGTCATCATTGTCACCACGATCTTTACCAAAAACATCCAATGAAAAAGGGTCATTATTGCCACGACGATCTTTATAAATAATGGTCAAGTCCTTGCCCAAGTTATTGATGAATTGTGCAGCTTCGGCGTCGGTCCCAAAGAAATTGTCAATGACTCTACGGTCACAAAGATAGTCAACGTCCCTAGCAGTGTTGACAAGGCAGTCCAGCAACGTAGCGTAATTCGAAAAGTATTTGGAAATGTTGTACGACTGCTCGAATGCCACGCAGTTCACTAGCAACGAGCACATTGATTCGTCAAGAATTATATCGGGCATCTTAATCATACCGTTTTTGAATTTCACATCCAAGAAGGTGTCTGCTATGTGCGATTAACCTTAATTCCGCATGGCGTAGCCCGTGACACAGGGAATTGGATTGAATGGTCTGATGTGTGTTCTCGAGATTTCTTTAGTAGAACGACGTGAGATAAATATCAACCGAACAAGGTCAAGCAAATGCAACCATTCGAGCGAACCAGGCATATTTCTAGATTTTGGGATGACCGATGTGGAGCAAAAAAAAGTCATGGCCATATAGGACAATGAGTACTTATTGGAGCTAATATTACAGCAAATTCTATATAACGTCTTCAGAACACAAGACGGGATCTGATTCTCCAGCAGGAGCAAGTCCCGGTATATCTTGGGTAATATTACCATATCTAGCCTGAAGATAGGGATGTCGTCCAGGAACATTGTAGTTACATCTAGATCTAGCTGTAGATCGTCAGCTACACATAGAGGTAGAGTTTTAGCTACATCTAGATCTAGATCTAGATGTAGATCTCGATAAGGATAAGCTGTTTTCATAAAAGTCCTGAAAAACAACATTAATATAAAACAACCATCAACGAGCATCATTTGAAGGAGCTCATCGCTACTGAGGTTGATGGTTTCGGATTCAGAATAACACTCCTCACTTCCTTTTCAAGTAGACCTAATTCTATCAAGCACTCCTCTAATTTTCCATTTATACTATCCATTAAGTAGGTGAACCACCGCGCCTTGAGCTCCTCCATCATCTGGAGCCGAGGCTTGCCGTGGTGGTAGGGCCAGAGGGCGACCACCTGGGGCTCGATCGACTTACCATTTATGTTCTTGAACCTCCTAGGAAGCCTGAAGATGCAACGCTTTTCATTGGTTCTTGTTTCAGGAGGCAATGTTGATGTGTGACTGTTGGAGCACCTGTCTCTAATTTTGGCTAGGAGGCCCTCGTTGACTCCCGGAATATCGACGACGTGAGTAGCTTCTCCTTCCACAATTTCCATCGTGGAGTACTCGGCGCGTTTCAGGCTCTTTTCTTCGTGGATTTTGGTCTTGGGTGTGAAGCTGAAGCTGGCAGGGGAGTGGCGCTGTGTTAAATGGAGGTTTTATGTGGGCCCCGGGGTTGAGGGGAAGAACATGTGAGTACGTACTGCTATCATTTCTCTATTAATAGTATTAAAAAAACCAAAAAAAAAAACAGTGAAAGATTAGATTTGTATCCTATTAGCCATGCATCTGTATCCACATCTTTAATTAATAGTAAGTATACCTCTCTTTTGCTTAATTATTATATCTCTCTTTTAACAAAATTACATGGCCATGTCACCCGTGTGTGTATGTATCATGTATGTGAGAATAATAAATCCCAGAAAACAAGCAAAGAAGCGCAAGGAAGATTAAAGGAAATAGAGCTGTAGAATAAAAAGAATAACTATAAACAAAATCAAGTACAAATACCTCTTCTGTTTGATGCTGCTTTCTCACTACAGATCGAGTTGCAAAACTTAGTTAATGGCGTACCAATTGAGACCGGTCACCCTCGCATATAAAGCAGCTCAAGCAAAGAAAATTCAGAGCCCAAGCCTACACGGCTTTGAAAGCTTAAGAAGTTTTGAGGCAATTGGAGGAGTAGGGAGGAGTGAAGAAGCTGACCCTAATGAAAAGACCAAAAAGTGAAGACTCAGAAAAGTCAGTGACTCGCCAGTTGCATGGGAGTTGGGGCTCAAAGGCAAAAGAGGTAAAAGGGTGTTTTTGGCAAACCGTTTTGCCTTTACTCCTCTAGGTGACATGTAGCTGACATGCCTTTATTACTTTAGTTAGCTGTCCTCCTCGACGTCCAAATTGATGTGATATAAAGTTTTTAAAAAATTTATTTTGTAATAATTTTTTTATTAAATAATAATAACAAATAAATGATATTATATAAAAAAATAAATAATGTGATATAAAAAGTTAAAATATTTTGATATAAATTTTTTGGATAAATACAAAATTAGTTCATGTGCTTCGCCTAAATTATAATACTTAAAAAAAAAAAAAAAAAAAGTTTTTTGCCTGGCGTGCTTAGGGTGAATCACGACCCAACTAAAATTGGTGGAGTAGGGAAGACCGAATACTGAAGAAGGTGACCTAATTATTAAAAGAAAAACCAAAAAGTGAAGACTTTGAAAAGTCAGTGACTCATCAGTTGTTTGCCTTCGCGTGATTGGCTGCTTGCTTGGGACGGTACGACGCCTGCACGAGGCAAATGCATCCCCACATGGCCACATATGCCCTTTCACATTTGCTCAGCAATCAGCAACGTCCTTTTTTTTCTTTTCCCATTGAATACGTTGGTTCTCTATTGGTGGAACTTGGATAACATTTTATATATCTTATCCTTAACAGCTATCCTTTTTTTTTTTTTTTTTTTTTCCGATTCTTGGGGTTGTTTCATAAATGGGATGGCTGCTAACATCGTGAGTTGATACGTATTGATGTGAAAAAAAAAGTAAGAATGTTTGGTATAAAAATGAAAAATAGTATGAAAAAGTAAAAGTTTTATTTTGTAGTGATTTTTTTATTTGAATAATAATAAAGTGAATGATTTGATATTAAAAATGAAAAAATTAGAATATTTTGATGTTAATTTTTTTGAGAAATTATGATAAATAGTGTTTGGGCTAACCTCATCCCCATTGCCAAGTGTTTGAGAAATCCTTTGTTGAACCTTCCTGAGTAGTTATAGTTTAGAAATTTGTTTTGAGCATTTTTGTCTTTTGTTGGGAGTCTTGGGGCGGGCCCAGCCCACCACTCGGACAGCATAGGCGAAATGCCAGCATCTCAAATCGACCTGCTGAAAAGATCCTTATTTACACAACTTGATCATAAGGGCCTCTGTTTTGCGAATGGAGCAAGACAACGCTGTAGTTGAACAGTGCATTCCATTTATGCATAAAGGCTGCAACTATATAATCGAGATTTGGACAAAAAAAATACACACATTTCAAAAATAATACTTATCTTATTCACTTGCCAATCAATTTCGATAATTACAACTGAATTTTTTTTTTAATATAAAATTAAAAAAAAAAAAAACTGAGAAATATTAAAATATATATATATATATATATATATATATATATATAGGAGAATATCGGGGTGGTTCCACCAATTTCTTGGCTAAAGTGGGGTGGTAGGACTACCCCATTATTTAGCACTTAGTATTGAGCCACCCAACTTCCGATTCAGGGTGCTTAGGCATTCTCCCATAATGCCTAAGCACTTCATCAATCTTTTATTGTGATGAAGGACCTTGAGAAAAAAGTTATACGTAACTGATGTGGTATTTTGTGTCCAAAAATATCAATAATAAAAATAATTACTCATAATAAGACGAATCTTTGTAGGATACTGTTTATAGAGAGAGTGTGTCGAACCTCAAGAATTTGTAGGGTTTTATTATCAAAATTCGAAAGATTAAAATTAACTTAATTAAAAGGAGATTTGATTTGATTTGCTTTAAATCTAAAGTACATGAAAATAAAAGAGATTTAAAATAAGAGAGAGAGTGTAGGGTATTGACTTCACTTCTATCCGCACAACAATGGCTAATCATAATTAATCCAGAAATTCATTCTATGCATGTTATAAATAAACAAGAAATTACCTTATTAAAGAATAAGCATAATCTATCTTCGGTTGGCACGGATCATCCACCTAACCACTAAGATGCGGTGCTAACCCGTCTTCCTAGGTATAAATTATCAAATTCTTTAACAGGATACATATGATCAATGAATAAGTGTAACTCATCTTGGTTGACACGGATTGTTTACCTAAATTACATTAAACTAGGGTGTAGTACAATCCGCTCTTCCTAGGCATGGCCTATCAAATCCTATTAATCATCTATCAATTAAACTCATTGTATAACCATCATTCTCATAATCACAGAAAATAATAATAATTTGAGATCAATAAAAGTAAAATACTTTCTAAGACAAGAGAAAAATTTCACAAATATTGATTTTGGAATTTAAGAACAATTGCATTTAATATGAAGAACAGAAATCAATTGTAGCAATCCTCATAGTTATACAATCAACATGCATAAATTGAAAATCTAGAAATTAAATACAATCAAACCATTGTGCTTGGATAGGGTTACATCAACACCCCACGAAGGGGTTTAGCCGCTCATGATCTTCTAAGCTCCAAAGACAATTTTTTGATTTTTAGCTCTAGGAAGCAGTGTGTCTTTTTTCTCAATGCTTAGAGGCCTATTTATAGGGCTTAGGAGAGTCCTAGAAGCCCTAGTAATCCTAGAAATTTCGGAGATTTAAGTCCATGTCCAATTAGGATAAAGAAAACCTAAGTCCAAATCGGAATAGGATTCGCCCAAAATTGCGTTCCTATCTTGCGAGACGATTTTGGAATTGCGACGCTCCGAATTTGGAAAATTATATTTCACAATGATTTGTAGCAATTTGAGTTAGCTTTCTAGTGCCTTGAATCACCTCAATCGGATATTTGAGCTAAAAGTTATGGCCAAAATACCGAGACATATGCAGAATCCAAATTTGAATCCAATCCGATTTTGACTCCAATTTGAGAAATTCCGAATTAATCCTTCCTTTATTTGATTAAACTTAACTACAAATATATAGGTCCTCTGTTATGATTGGCTAAGCTTAATCATCTCAAAGTGTGCTTTTAAGCCCAAAATCAATGAAATTAATTGCATCTTTATTTATAACACAAAAAACACAAAAATAAAACAAATAACAACGCTATTGCATTAACATATGCAAATTATGGAGCTTGAATGTGTGACGTTAAGTGCTTATCGATAATCTAAATCATCGTGGTAACCTTTATTCCACATCTCTTCTAAGAACTTGTAAGCTTCCTTAATCTTGCCAGCCGAACACATCCCTTCAATCAGATCCTTGTATGTCGAAATACATCGGGAAGGCAACCACTGTTTATCATGTGCCCCAGAAGTTTGAAGCATTCCTCCATTCTATCATTCTAGACGAGAGCGACAATCATGATTGAATAAGTTTTAGCAGTAGGCGAAGAAATCGAACCTTCAGCTATCATGAACTCATAGAGTTCAGCTGCTTCTATCACCATCCTTCCTCTGCAAAAGGTGTAAATAGCAGTATTGTACGTAAATTGTCAGGCGTATGACCCAATTCAATCATTTCCTCCAGTATCCTGATTCCTCTAGTTGGGTTTTAACTCTACACCACCCAAAAAACAATATGCTAAACAAATTAGAGTTGTGCTTAACCTTGTTCTTCACCCTCTTAAACATTGTTTCAGCATCCTGGACCAGACTGCACTTGCACAAAGCATCCAACAGCAAGTTAAAGGCATTGATCTCCGGCTGCGTCGTCACCTTTATCCTCTTCTTCGAGGAAAAATTATGCAAATGGGTCAGATGATTTTCGGTGTACTGTCTCAGAATATTCAACAGAACCTCAACAGGAACCGTACTCTTTTCAAACTATCCAAAACTGCTTCACCTTGTACCTTGTACTAGACAGCATGTCAATCATATCATTATACGCCTGAGGCTCGTGGTCATAGTTTTCTCGATGCCCCGCCCAAGTTAAGAATCTAAACGCTATCTTCTCCTCAAACCGAAGCCTATGAAGAACCTCAACTACTAATTCAGTTGTCAATTCTAAACCTACTTGTTCAAGAGCCTTCTCCATATTATTATATGGATTAGAGTTATCAATAACAGTATTGTACAACTTGTCAGCACCACTTTCTAAACGTTTATCCTTTTTCTCAACATCTTTCACACTACAATCAACAGTTGGGCACAGTGGGACACTTTCTGAACAAAAAGGCCGCGCAACAGAACTTGAATGCGGCAATGGGATTCAAACAAAATGACAGTTTGACTGAACCCAAACAAGGTGTTTGTAGTAATGACGCAGAGACAATAAAGTTTGGAACACGACTTGTGTGTTCAATGGGTGGGTTATATTAAAGCTACAGAATGAGAAATGGAAAGGAGGGGTTCTAGCTCTGACTCTAACAGCACATAAATGTTTACAGAGCCTCCTCATAGGCAAATGGAGGACTTTTCTTATTGAGAGATGATTGTGGGAGGTTTGGTTTAAGGAAGAAAAGGGAGAGAGGAGGAGGAGATTACCAGGCGGTGATGGGCAGCGGATATGCGTCTTCTACTGACTTTGGCTTCGCTCAGTGAGGCCCGCTGAAATTGAGTAGACAGCAGCAAGCCATGCCATATTGACAGGGGCGAAAGTATATGTTAGAATATTTTTTGTTTTTTCTGAGTAATACAAAGGATTACACGGAGGGTGAAGATGTAGAAATTTCAAATTAGAATAATTTTCATATTAACCAGTGATTTAATTTATTTATTATTTTTTTTGAAGTCAATTTCTAATTTTATTTGGTCTATATTTCCAATTTTTTCGTATCCTAGTTTCTTTATAAATACCATCCTATATAATAAAATTATATCGCGTTCAATATAATAAAGTTATAGTTATAGTTCTACTGTCGTAACTCGTAAGTCTTTAAATTACCTAAATTTTACATACTTTTTTTAAACTATTATTTTAGTGTTAATGTTCCATAAATTACCAATTGTGTCAATATACTCTTTAAATTACCAAAGAAATGTCAATTCTTTATCAGGGCCTCTCCCTCAACTCTATCACCAGCTCCCCAACACCATCGAAATCCTATCCCGCCATCTCCCCAGTGCAGTCTCATTGCGAAGGATTTACCACCCTAAAAGGGTATCTCTTTGCATTGGACATGAAAGTTTATAATGTCATCATCATCTAATGGACAGGTACTTGGTCTAATGTGTTAGGCCTAATATCATATCATGTGACACTAGCACACACACAATTTTTTTTTTTTTTTTTTTTTTTTTCCTTTTATGGTCTTTTTCCAACAAAACCATGCAAAACCTCATAAGTACATAACATTGTAACTTTGAACATCCAATACCTAATAATCCAATAACCTTGTGGAAGAACCCAAACAACGTGTTTGTAGTAATGACGCACAGACAATTAAGTTTGGAACACGACGTGTGGGTTCAATGGGTGGGTTTATATTAAAGCTACAGAATGAGAAATGGAAAGGAGGGTTTCTAGCTCTGACTCTAACAGCACATAAATGTTTACAGTGTTGGAAACTAAACAAATCAAAACGCAAGAGAGTTTTTTCTAAATGGTAGAAGTTTTTAAGTTCTTTTAATTAATAATGGATTTTAATTTTTCTAAACTCATGTGTTTATTTAATTCTCAATTGAAGTCTTAACTTAGAAATGAGTTTTTTGTTATTTAATACAATAAATATGGAGAAGTAAAAGCTTTGTAAGTTAGTCTTTGAATGCCTCTATTTATAGGCTTCGTAAGATGTATTTTCATGCAAGTGAAATACGAAGAAGACTTCCTCCACTTTTCTCTAGTCTAATTTATTCTTTGTCTTTAGTAATAAAAGAGAGAGAGAGAGAGAGAGAAATAGAAAGGTAACTAGTTTGTAAACTAGTATTTTATCCTTCAAATTAGTATCAGAGACCAGTTGTGCCAATTCCCATTTTGTCCTTTGAAATGGGTTCCAACATAGTCCAACAACAAATCCTTAGATTATCAAAAGATAACTATGGGTCATGGTCTATCCAAATGAGAGCCCTGTTTGGGTTTCAAGATCTGTGGGAAGTCATCATTGACGGTTCTGAGAACCACTCGAGGAGGAGGAAGTCTGATACACAAAGCAGATGAGAAGAAGACTCTTAAGGAGCAAAGGAAGAAGGATAAAAATGCCTTATTTTTACTCTATCAAGCATTGGGCGAGTCTATCTTTCTTGAAAGCTGCCGAAGCAATGACAAGTAAACAAGCATGGGAGATTCTAGCTTCCATCTTCAAAGGAGACGAGCGGGTGAAGCGGGTCCATCTCCAATCATTACGGGCGAGTTCGAGGCTCTTCACATGAAGGATGGAGAATCGGTGTCCGATTATTTCTCACGATTGCTTTGGTAATCGTGAATGGTTTGAAAAGAAACAATGAGAAGGTCGATGACATCCAGAATTCGTTTAAAGGTACTTCGATCCCTTTCCTCTAAATTTGAACATGTAGTTGTAGCTATCGAAGAGTCTAAGGACTTGGAGAAGCTAACAATTGAGGAGTTGTTGGGTTCATTACAAGTACATGAGCAAAGGATGCGGAAGAATGCTAGTTCTAGTGTATTAGAACAAGCACTAGAGTCAAAGCCTGACTTCTAAATGATCAAGGCAAATTCAGCTCTTACCGTGGTCGTAGTAGAGGCCGGGGCGTAGTATTTTCCAATAACCACTTCAAAGTCAACGGAGACTCAAAGCTTGTGAGGTCAAGGGCGAGGAGGTTATCGAGGAAGAGGAAGATCCACATATGGACGTGGAAATTCCAAGAATATTCAATGCTACAATTGCAAGAAGTTTGGACACTATGCCCTGATTGTTGGCACAAAGATGATGAGCAAGCCAATGTTGCGTAAGCAACAAATGAGGTTCAGTAATGATTTTATTTTACTTCTCGCTCATGATGTTTCAGATTCACAAGATGAGGTTTGGTACCTCGATTAGCGCAAGCAATCATATGTGTGGGAAGAAAGATTTGTTCGTTGAACTCACGTAAGGAGTTCGTGGAAAAGTGAACTTGGGAGACTCCACCAAACCTCACGGTTGAAAGCAAAGGGAAGATAAAAATCTATCAAAATGATGGTAAGAAAGGGTACATTTCTGATGTTTATTATGTGCCTAATATGAAAAGCAATATTCTTAGCATTGGGCAGTTGCTCGAGAAGGGGTACACCATACATATGGAGAACTACTCTCTCATTTTGAGAGATACACATGGAGGAATTGTGGCTCTGGTTCCAATGACCAATAATCGCATGTTCTCTTACATCTTAACACAAAGTCCGAGAAGTGCTTCTATGGACTCAAGGAATGTGAGTCATGGAAGTGGCATCTTCGCTTTGGCCATCTACATTTTAGCGGTCTAAAGCTATTATCTTCATTTGGCATGGTGCATGGGTTACCAGTGGATCGAGCCAGCGAGCAATGTTTGTGAAGGATGTATACTTGGCAAGCGAGCACCACTTCCTTTTCCAAAGAGCAAATCTTGGAAAGCAACATCACCATTGCAATTGGTTCATACCGACATATGTGGACCAATAGAGCCCATGTCCTTAGGAGGTAATAGATACTTTATTACCTTCATCGATGACTTTAGCGAAAACTTTGGGTTTATTTTCTTAAGAAAAATCAGCTGCTTTTATTGTATTCAAGAACTTCAAAGCCCTTGTTGAAAATCAAAGCGCCATAAGCTTGTAACTCTTCGTTCGACTTAGGTGGAGAATACACCTCAAAAGAATTTGATAAGTATTGCAGGAACAAGGCATGAAGCATCGGTGATGACTGCTATACACCACCACAAAGAAACGGGATTGCCGAAAGAAAGAAAGGCATGCCAATCTTAATATGACGAGAACTATGCTCAGGAGAAAGGGCTGCCAAAACAGTCACCGCGGTGGTCGTATGCGTGCTCATCTTATCTACTCAACCGATGTCCTACCAAAAGTGTCAAGAATATGACACCTCAAGAGGCATGGAGCGGCCACAAGCCAAGTGTTGCACACCTAAGAATCTTTGGGTGTGTTGCATATTATCAAGTTCCCGAATCCAAGAGGAAGAAGCTTGATGATCGTGGTGAAAAATGTATCTTTGTTTGATATAGTGAAGAGTCGAAAGCATACAAGCTCTACAACCCACTAACAAAGAAATTAGTGGTTAGTAGAGACATTATCTTTGATGAAGAAAGTGTGTGGAGCTGGAGCGATGAAGAGAAGGCCAAAGAACAACAAGTGTTAGAGGAGCTGAAGAGCTCTCACAGTAGCACCACCAAGTATCCCACCATCTTCTCGACCACTACCACACCGTCCGCAGCATAGAGGAACTCTACATCTTCTATGGGAGGCAAGAGCAGCAGATCCTCCACAAATCAAAGTAAGATGAGAAGTCTCAGGAAATCTATGAGCAAGCAGTAAGATGGAGAGACTAATCTTTTTGCCTATATCTCGATCATGAGCCTCTTACCTTTCAAGAAGCCGTTGAAAGAAGATTGTTGGAGATTCGCAATGGAGGAGGAAATACATGCTATTCAAAAGAATGATACTTGGGAGTTGACAACACTCCCATCAAACCATAAGGCTATTGGTGTCAAGTGGGTGTACAAGATCAAGCATGACTGCGAGAATGTGAAGTTTCTCGATACAAGCCAAGACTTGTAGCTAAAGGCTACAAACAAAAGTATGGCATCGACTATGAAGAGGTCTTTGCAGTTGCGATAGACTTGACATGTGAGATTGTTGATCGTGACTTGCAGCTCATCACAATTGGAAGATATACCAACTTGATGTCAAGTCAGCCTTTCTCAATGGCATCCTTGAAGAAGAGGTGTACGACAACAACCGGAAGGCTTTATAATGGAAGGAGAAAGCAGGTGTACCGCTTTAAGAAAGAGAGATATGGCTTAAAGCAGCACCAAGAGCTTGGAACGCATGCATTGATAATTACCTTCATCATAACGGCTTCACTAAATGTCCATATGAGCATCTTTGTTTATATGAAGAAAAATCATCATGGTGAATTTCTAATCATTTGCCTATATGTTGATGATACATTATATACTGAGAAATAGTGGTGAAATGTTCAAGGAATTCAAGCAATCAATGTTTAAAGAGTTTGAGATGATAGACAACGGGTTGATGTCCTACTTCCTTGGTATTGAAGTGAAGCAACAACATGATGGAATTTTCATATCCCAAAAGAAGTACATGGGGAGATTTTAGAGAAATTCAAGATGGATAGTCGCAACTCTGTGAATACCCAGTTGAAACAAGCATAAAGTTGTCAAAAGAAGGAGATGGTCGAGTTATTGAACCAACTCTTTACAAGAGTTTGGTTGGAAGTCTCGAGGTACTTGATGATCACAAGGCGAGATATTGTCTATGCAAATGGACTTGTGAGTCGATACATGGAGAACACCAATGGAGACTCATTGGTTAGCACAAAAAGGATTCTAAGGTACATCAATGGCACTCTGAATCTTGGTTTATTCTATGCTTATGGTGATGAAGCAAAATTAGTTGGTTATTGAGATAGTGATTGGGGATGTGACCAAGATGAGAGGAAAAGTACTCATCGGTTATGTGTTCTATCCGAGTTCTACAGCATTTTCTTGGACATCCAAGAAACAAGGAATTGTAGCCTTGTCTACTTGTGAGGCGGAGTATGTGGTTTGCGTGCTCTTTTTGTGAAGCTATATGGCTAAGGAATCTCCTGAAGGAACCTGGAACATCCACAAGAAGAACCGATCGTGATTTATGTGGATAACCAATCAACTATAAAGTTAGCAAAGAATTGATTGCAACATGGGAGGAGTAAACACATTGACACTAGGTTCCACTTTCTTAGAGACCATGTCAAGCGGAAGACAATAGAGCTCGGTATTGCCACACCACTGAACAAGTAGCAGATATATTTACTAAGCCATTATCGGGTGCAATTTTCAAGAGGCTAAGAGACATGCTTGGCATGAGGAGGTTTTGATTTGAAGGGGCATGTTGGAAACTAAACAAATCAAAACGCAAGAGAGTTTTTTCTAAATGGTAGAAGTTATTAAGTTCTTTTAATTAATAATGGATTTTAATTTTTCTAAACTCATGTGTTTATTTAATTCTCAATTGAAGTCTTAACTTAGAGATGAGTTTTTGTTATTTAATACAATAAATATGGAGAAGTAAAAGCTTTGTAAGTTAGTCTTTGAATGCCTCTATTTATAGGCTTCAGTAAGATGTATTTTCATACAAGTGAAATACTTAAGAAGACTTCCTCCACTCTTCTCTAGTCTAATTTATTCTTTGTCTTTAGTAATAAAAGAGAGAGAGAGAGAGAGAGAGAGAGAGAGAAATAGAAAGGTAACTAGTTTGTAAACTAGTATTTTATCCTTCATACTGAGCCTCCTTATAGGCAAATGGAGGGACTTTTCTTATTAAGAGATGATTGTGGGAGGTTTGGTTTGAGGAAGAAAAGGAGAGAGGAGAAGTAGTAGGGAGGAGATTACAGGTGCGGTGATGGGCGGGAGATGCGTCTTCTATTGACTTTGGCTTAGCTCGGTGAGACCCGCTGAAATTGAGCACAGCGACAAGCCATGGCAGCAGAGAGCGGAAGTATATATATATATTTTCTATGCAATACAAAAGGATCACTCGGAGGGGAAGATGTAGAATAATTTTCATATTAAGTGTTGATTTATTTATTTATTTATTAAAAGAAATGCATGATCAATTTCTAATTTTATTTGGTCTATATTGCCAATTTTATCACATCCTAATTTCTTTATAAATACCATCTAATATAATTGTAATTATGCTTAATATATAGGCCTTAAACAATGGTACGCATGGTCTCTAATTTACCTAAATTTCACGTAACCTCCTCAAATCAAGTATCACATTGTTAATGTTCCTCAAACTACCAATTGTATCAATGAGCTCTTTAAGCTGCTAAAAATATAAATTCCTTATCACTAGCTCTCCCTCTCAACTCTATCACCCACTCAACGCCACCAGTCTAAATCCTATTCCGCCATCTCTCCCATTGCAGTCTCATCACGAAGGATTGACTGCCCTAAAAGGGTATGTCTTTGTGTTGGACATGAGAGTTTATAATTTCATCATCATCTAATGGACAGGTAGTTAAAATATTGTTTTTTTTGTATTATAATGGACATGTACTAAAATTTTCAGTTATGTGGATATATAGTTTACCCTCTTCATTGGCTTGAATGCATATAAAATGAGAGTATAAGTAGAAACTAACAAAACGGTTATAAATAAATCTAAAAAAAAAATCAATTAGAGAGAATTTGAACCAAAGTCTTATTTTAATTTAAATTTTTAAAAATATGAATTGAACATAATTATATATTATTAATTATTCATACTTGTCTCGTGACACTTGATCATTCACATTCACACCAAAAAAAAAAAAAAACTTTCTTTTGTGGTCGTTTCCCAACAAAACCACATAAGTACATGACATTGTAACTTTGAACATCCAATACCTAATTCCAAAAACATTGTGTCTCTATATAAACATATCGCTGGAATTTTAGAATAGGGACAAGATAATTATTCTGTTCTCTGAAGAGACACCTTAGATGAGAGTAAACGTCACCGTATCTGCAATGTATTTTGTCGTTGTTTTGACATTTTATTGTTTTTTTATTTTTTTATTTTATTTTTGTGTAATTTGATTAACTTTTATAATTTTGTTGTTAGTGTAAGTTTATTATGCCGCAATATTATTTATTTTTGTGATGTTTCTCCTATTAGCTATGTGGCACAATAGTTGATAGAATGATGTTTATTCTAGTAGTTTGAGTTGATGTTTTTTTTTTTTTGTGACACTTTTATAATTTTCATGGAAATTAATTATTAGATTTTGTGTTTGATTTAAAATTTTGTGTTTGGCGGACTAGTTTTCTTATGTAAAATTTTGTTGTTGCATTAAACTATTCTATTAGTTTTTAAAAGCCTCAAAATTCAAATTGAGCCCAACAAGGTTCAAAACCCATTCAATAAAAAGTTTTTAGAACTATAAACTCGAATAAAAGCCCAACCCGTATTCCACCTATCGCCACCACCGCCACCGACTTGGTGGGGTGGTGGTGAATATCAAAAATCTCACTCACGAGAAAGGTCTGGTATTTCGACTTACCAACTTTGGCGGTGATCATGAACACCAAGCCTTATTAGAAGGATTTCATCACTAATAGAACGATGAATTGAAAGCAACTCAAGAATAAGAATGCTTTCACTTTGATTCATGGAGGCAGCCCATCTAATAAGATTATGCGCAAGTTTGTTGAAAGTTTGTGGATGTTGCAATGAATTTTATCAAACGACCAATGAAGAATGGAATTCGGCATGATGAGTTTCTAAGATAAAGGGATTCAATCACCGTAATCGCAAAATGACCACTTATAAATCTTAGTCTTTTCCTAATGTTTTGGGCTCTATTAGAAATGTCATGATGTCAAGATGAAAAAGAAAAAAAAAGAAAAAGAAAAAGTAATTGTGAATAGTTATAATGAAAGAAATAGTTTCATATTATATGAATTGCATTCCTCTTAGTCCTTTGTAACTCATTCACAAAATAATGGAAAATGATTTTGATTTGGTACTTATTTTTGTACGATAGTTTAGGCCTTCTTCCCTTCTATTGATATTTTGTAATAGAGTAATAATAGAATCCAATCTCATCATCATTTCACTATGCTGATATGAAATCTTCATTAAACAACATTAAAAAGGAAAAAATCAATAATAAATTGATAATGCCATATGTGAAAAAGAAATATGCCATTTAGAAATAACAAAGCTATCATTGAGAAATTAAAAGCTCAAATATGCATCCACACACATAACATGTCAACGGTATACATAAAACGTTTGCCTTGCAAGCACAGAGCTTACTCAAGGCAAAGTCACTTTCACTTCAAGTTTACAAGAGCTCAAAAGATAAACAACAAACAAGAAAGCTTCACACACTTAAAACTGTTATCAAACAATGTTTATTGTCTGGAAGATGGAGGATGGAGGAGGGGAGGGGTTTAGTTTTTAGGATGCACATAAGCATAAATGGTGTAGTAGGTCTGCAAAAATGTAAGCACTAAGAGCACAAACCCAACCAATGCCGAAATCAACAACCATGGCTTTCCAAAATACTGCGCTTGAATCTCGCCCACTTGCCCCAATTCAACCTTTTCCGATAATACTCATTTACATCAACAAAAACGTCCAACAAAAAAAGTCATCATTGTCACCACGATCTTTACCAAAAACATCCAATGAAAAAGGGTCATTATTGCCACGACGATCTTTATAAATAATGGTCAAGTCCTGCCCAAGTTATTGATGAATTGTGCAGCTTCAGCGCCGGTCCCAAAGAAATTGTCAATGACTCCACGGTCACAAAGATAGTCAACGCCCCTAGCAGTGTTGACAAGGCAGTCCAGCAACGAATGTAATTCAAAAGTATTTGAAATGTTGTACGACTGCTCGAATGCCACGCAGTTCACTAGCAACGAGCACATTGATTCGCCAAGAATTATATCGGGCATCTTAATCATACCGCTTTTGAATTTCACATCCAAGAAGGTGTCTGCTATATGCCGATTAACCTTAATTCCCGCACGACGAGCTTCATGACACAGGGAATTGGATTGAATGGTCTGATGTGTTCTCGAGATTTCTTTAGTAGAACGACGTGAGATAAATATCAACCGAACAAGGTCAAGCAAATGCAACCATTCGAGCGAACCAGGCATATTTCTAGATTTTGGGATGACCGATGTGGAGCAAAGAAAAGTCATGGCCATATAGGACAATGAGTACTTATTGGAGCTAATATTACAGCAAATTCTATATAACGTCTTCAGAACACAAGACGGGATCTGATTCTCCAGCAGGAGCAAGTCCCGGTATATCTTGGGTAATATTACCATATCTAGCCTGAAGATAGGGATGTCGTCCAGGAACATTGTAGTTACATCTAGATCTAGCTGTAGATCGTCAGCTACACATAGAGGTAGAGTTTTAGCTACATCTAAAACTCTGTGAAGCTGAAGCTGAAGCTGACAGGGAGTGGCGCTGTGTTAAATGGAGGTTTTATGTGGGCCCTGGGGTTGAGGGAAAGAACATGTTAGTACGTACTGCTATCATTTTCTATTAATAGTATTAAAAAAAAAAAACCAATGAAATATTATATTTGTATCCTATTAGCCATCTCTCTCCACATCTGTAACTGTAACTATACCTCTCTTTTGCTTAATTATATCTCTTTAACAAAATTACATGGCCATGTCACCCGTGTGTGTATGTATCATGTATGTGAGAATAATAAATCCCAGAAAACAAGCAAAGAAGCGCAAGGAAGATTAAAGGAAATAGAGCTGTAGAATAAAAAGAATAACTATAAACAAAATCAAGTACAAATACCTCTTCTGTTTGATGCTGCTTTCACTACAGATCGAGTTGCAAAACTTAGTTAATGGCGTACCAATTGAGACCGGTCACCCTCGCATATAAAGCAGCTCAAGCAAAGAAAATTCAGAGCCCAAGCCTACACGGCTTTGAAAGCTTAAGAAGTTTTGAGGCAATTGGAGGAGTAGGCCCAACCCAAGACTTTGTCGCCTTTGACAGTTCTTAAGAAAATTCTAGCTGTCGCTTTTTTTTTTTTAATTATAATTCAAGCTATATATCTTGTCCTTAAATAAAAGCTCAAAGCTATATACAAAAGAAGTTATTCCACGAGAATTGTAACATTTTGTTTGAGGGTGAAATTATCATTTTAACCTTCATGAGTAGAATTAGAGTTTAGAAATTTGTTTGAGCATTTTTTGTCTTTTGTACCCACGTCAAAAGCCCATAAGCAAAATGCCAACTTCTCAAATCGACGTGCTGAAAAGGTCCTTATTTACGACCCATGCCTTTATTACTTTAGTTGGCTGTGCCCCTTCTCCGTCCCAAATTGATGTGATATAATGTTTTTAATTTTTTTATAATAAAAAATTAAAAAAATTTGTTTTATAATATTTTTTATTTAAATAATAATAAAAAATAAATAATGTTATATAAAAAAATAAATAATGTGATATAAAAGTAAAAAAGTAAAAATATTTTGATATAAATTTTTGGAATAAATAGAAAATTAGTCTATCCGTTCGCCTAAATTACAAATCACTCATCATGTATTAAAAAAATTCAAAGATAATCCGAGTAGGCCAAAATAACAATTTAGTTTTTGCAATCAAATTTCATCAAAATACTTAATGATTTTGTTAGTTTACCACGCAGCACTCAATAAAATGCCGACACATGTACTCTTAATAAAAAATTAGAGTAATTACATTTTCCCCTATAAACTATAACGCATTTTCACTTTGCCCCATGAACTATCAACCCTACCGCCGACCTCATGAACTACTATTTTGTGTCCAAAACTCTCATTCCACAATCAAAGGCACCTTCCGCTACCAAAGGCGTTAACTCAAAAGTCTACCCATCACTTTGACCCCATGAACTACAATTCATTGTCACTTTGCCCCCATGAACTATAATTCATTATCACTATACCCTCATGAACTACAACGCATTGTCACTTTGACCGCCTAAGTTGATGCTTTTGACCGACTAAGCGGGTTTTTGGCACAAAATGTAGTTCATGGGGATCACAAGAGGGTTGGTAGTTTATGGGGTAAAGTGAAAATTTGTTATAGTTCATTGGGGAGAAAGTAATTACCCCAAAAAATTAATATTTTTTAAAAATAAATATATAAAATTAAAAAGTAAAAATTAATTTTTTCTTTTTTTTTATAAAAGTAAAAGTGGTCGCAACTAGCCACCCCATGCGGAGCGAGTGGCCAACGAGCCACCCTTAAACTGGTTGGAGTGGATTTGCCTTTTCTTTTGGCCGCTTTGCTTGAGTAGCTTGCAACTGCTCATGCGCACTTACTTTAAGCTTTAGAATATATATTTTTGGTGGAGTAGGAGGACGGAAGACTCACGCTTTGACTCATTCCTAATCGTTTTAAGATAATTATGTCGCATTTTTCTTCTTCTTATAATTCCTATTAAAAAAAAAAATGGAGGAATTGGAAAGGGAAGATCAAGAAGGTGACCTAATTAAAAGAAGGGTTAAATACTAAAAACCCCTTAGGGTTTGGACACTTTATTTTTTCTCCCCTAAGTTTTGATTTGTATCACAAAAGGTACCTATGGTTTTGATAAAGACCAAATTGGTCTTTTTATTCATTGACCGTTAGTTGACTTAACAGAAGTTTACGTCATTGACACGTGGGCCAATTAAAATTCGATACTTGGCATAAGTGGCCATGTCACTAGTGATGACATGGCCTCCTAATTAAATTTTTTATTTTTTTAAAAAATATATATATATATATATATATATATATATTTTCAAAAAAAAAAAGGAAAAAAGAAAAAATTGGGTTGGGGTGGTTTTGCCAGGCCACCCCATTTGGCCGGATGGGGTGGCCGAGCCACCAAGGGGGTGGCCAAAATCACCCTAGTGGAGCCACCCCATGGAGCCATGGGGTGGCCAAACCACCCCAAACCACCATTGGCGTGGCGCTGGACTGGGTCTTTCATTTTTGCATTGCGAAAATTTCCTCCTTCACTTTCCACTGATTCTTGGAATTTTCTCGACACGAGACAAATTTCAATGGAAAAGTCAAACTCTCTCCGCCTGAACTTTCTTTTACTTGGTCCCCTCCTGCCTCCGCTGCTTACTTTGTCATTTGCACCTTCTTCCACAGTTCCACAGAACATAAGGTTCCAATTCACACACACATTCTCTCTTCACCATGATCTTTATATATGGTCAAGTCCTTGCCCAAGTTATTGATGAATTGTGCAGCCTCGCATCAGTCCCAAAGAAATTGTCAATGATGCAACGGTCACAAAGGTAGTCGACGCCCCTAGCAGTGTTGGCAAGGCAGTCCAACAACATAGCGAAATCGAAAAGTATTTGGAAATGTTGCACGACTGCTCGAATGCCACGCAATTCACTAGCAATGAGCACATTGAGTCGCCGAGAATTATATTGGGCATCTCAATCACACCATTTTTGAATTCCACATCCAAGAAGGTGTCCGCCATATGCCAATTAACCTTAATTCCCGCACGATGTAGCTTCATGACACAGGGAATTGGAGTGAATGGTCTATAATCGATATTCTCCGCATTTCTTTATTATGAGCACATGAGATAAATTTCATCTAAACAATGTCCAACAAATGCAACCATTCGAGTGAATTATACATGTTTCTGGATTTTGGGATGACTGATATGGACCAAAGAAAATTTGTGGCGATAACAAACAAGGACTTACGGGATTTAATACAAATTCTATATAACATCTTCAGAACACAAGATGGGATCTGATTGTCAAGCAGAGCAGGTCCCCAAATCTTGGGTAATATTACTGTATCTAGCATGTAGAAGATAGGGTTGTAGATGTGCAGTTCATCTAGATATCATCAATTCCTATGATGCAAGGAAATGGATTAAGGGAGTACAGTTTATATATATATATATATATATATATATATATATATATATCATTTCAGGACTTGTAATGGATGGGTTTCTCTTCCATCCACTTCTAATGATATCCATTTCTAATGATATTCATCAACCCATGTGACCCTGATTGCAACTGTCATACACTGGCCCAACTCTTTCCCATGTTTCAACCCAACAGTTTGCCTTCATAAATAATCTCTCTCTCTCTCACCCTATAAAAACCTAAAAGTTTTATTTTTTTGAATTGGGATTCATTAATCGAAAAGGAAACTCACTTTCACTAATACAATAGAGAGCACACTGAGGAAACAACTCGCCATTCTCGCGTGTCAACATACCCAAGGGCCAGCTTGGCGGTTGGTGGGCAGCACCATTTGCAGATCTCGCCAACATGATTAATACCCCACCCATTCAAGTGTTGCATCCTCTCCGTGCATCATTCACGATCTGTCCATATGTAGTCCAACAGCCATCTTCCCTTTGCAACATTCGCACAACTTCTAAAGAGTCCCTTCGAACGAGCTTGTCGCAACTCCACCTTTGAGCCAACTTCACCGCTTCCCATGCGCCAATGGCCTCAGCCATGGTTGGGTCCTCGCACGAACTCTTTACTTGTGCAAAACATTGCAACAACTCCTCCTTCATGATCGCGAATAACTACACCCACTCCCATTCTGCTTTGCTGTTTGTCAACCGAGGCATCCCGCTTTATTTTCACATATCCTCGGGTGGTTTGGTCCATACTGATTGAAGGAGCTCGCTCGTAGTAACCTCCTCCGTGGCCTTCGCTTATTAAAGTTGCACCGCTTTTCAACTTGATCCTTGCTCCAAATAATGATAGTGCTTGGTTCCGTCAATTCCCCTCCAAACACCACCAGATTTCTCCTTAGCCAGATTTGTCGAGCAACTGACGCCATAAATTGTAATTGATCCGCATCCAATCGCTCCAGCAGATGGGCCATGATATCAATGAAATCAGCTTCAAGACTGGCACATTTACTGAGTTTGGGGTAGCATTCTGTCCATACGTCTCTGGCAGAAGGGCAACTCCATAGTATATGGCCTACAGTTTCTGTTTGTAAGCCACAAATCGGGCAGAGAGGGTCTTGAGTGATTTTCCTCTTGTGCAACACCTCCTTTGTAGGCAGAATGTTGTTGCATGCTTGCCACAGAAAAGTCTTAACCACACTTGCTCCCTTTATCTTCCATAGCCCTTTCCACACCTTTTTGAGCCTAGTGTCTTCCGAATGCCTTCCTTCTTCCCTTAGCCCAAGTGCTTTAGCTAAATGATAAGCGCTTGATCGTGAATACACCATTCTTCTCCCCGCCCAAACTAATCGGTCACTTCTAGTATTGGGACATACCGCCATGCCACAAATCTCCCTAGCTTCCTCTTCATTAAAAGATTATGTACCAAATCCGTATCCCACCATCTCGTATCGAATTTAGAAGGGCGCCAAGAGCATCTCTAGGTAAAATATGGATGGGCGATCGACTTTGTGTGACCCTTTGTTTGGAAGCCACCGATCTTCCCAAACCCGATTGATTCTCCATTACCAACTCGCCATATTAAGCCTTCATTAAGAAGACCTTTTGCATTCCATATACTTCTCCATGCGTAAGAGGGTTTACGTCCCAAATTGGCTTCCAAAAAGTTCCCGTGGGGGTAGTATTTTTCTCGGAGTATCGTGGCTACTAAGTTATTGGGGTTTGTCATGATTCGCCAACCTTGTTTGGCAAGGAGTGCTAGGTTGAACATTTCAAGATCACGAAACCCCAGCCCGCCACTCTCCTTTGCCATGCCCATCTTATGCCAACTCATCCATGCAATCCGCGAGTCATTCTCCTTATGCCCCCACCAAAATTTAGCCATCATTGCGTTAATTTCTTTACAAAGAGTTTTGGGCAATTGAAAGACACTCATTGTAAATGTTGGAATCGATTGCACCACAGCTTTTAAGAGCACTTCCTTCCCTGCTTGGGAAAGGAACTTTTCCTTCCAGCCATTAATGCGTTCCCATATTTTCCCTGTAATATTCGTAAAAGCACTCACCTTTGACCTCCCAATTAAAGCCGGTAGACCCAGATATTTCTCATACCTATCCGTAGAGATCACCCCCGCTGCATTGAGAATGACTGTTTTAGCTTCTATCTTAGTATTCTTGCTAAAGAAAATAGAAGTCTTGCTCCGGTTCAATTGTTGGCCCGATGCTTTCTCATATACCTCCAAAACATCTTGTATGCGTGCCCACTCTAAAATACTGGCTCGGCAAAAGAGTAAGCTGTCGTCCGCGAACAAAAGGTGATTTATCTTTGTTCCTCTACGGGCAATTGGGAATCCTGAGATCTGACCCTCCTATTCCGCCTTATTTAACAGAGTACTAAGACCCTCCGCACATAAGATGAAGAGATAAGGAGATAGTGGGTCCCCTTGCCGTATCCCCCGAGATGGCACAATTTTCCCATATGGTTGGCCGTTTATGAGAATAGAGTATGTAACTGTGCGAACACACGTCATCACTTTTCCTACCCATTCTTCGGCAAACCCCAATCCTACCATAATAGCCTCCAAGAAAGCCCATTCAACCCGATCATAGGCCTTACTCATGTCTAGCTTCAAAGCCATATAGCCTTTCCTTCCCGATAATCTAGCATCCATCGTGTGAAGGGCTTCATAAGCTACCAAGATGTTGTCTGTGATTAGTCGACTTGGGAGGAATGCACTTTGATTTGGGGAAATAACCTGGGACAATACCTTCTTCATTCTGTTAGCTAAGGCTTTTGCAATCAATTTATAAATAACATTACATAAACTAATAGGCCGATAGTCAGTAATACGTGTAGGAGCTTTGATTTTCGGAATTAAAGTAATAAAAGTCTCATTTATAGAAGAGTCAAAAATTCCATTATTCAAAAAATCAAGCACAACCATGCATACCTCCTTGTTAATCGTAGCCCATGAGTGTTGGTAAAACACCGCCGACATGCCATCAGGTCCTGGGGACTTTAAGGGATGCATCTGATTCAACGCGCTTTCCACATCACTTTGAGTAAACGGTCTAAGGAGATTATTATTCATCTCCTCCGTAACTCGCCTCCATCCCCGCCAAACATTCACCCACACCCTGCACTGCTCCGTAGTGAATAGCTGCTGGTAAAATTCATGAATGCGGTACCAATGTCTTCCATCTTGCTCCATTCGGTCCCCTTCATCAACTACCTTCCCAATGTAATTAATTTTCCTCCGTGGCTCGCCAAGCGTGAAAGAATGGGGTATTTCGATCTCCTTGTTGGTACCAATTTTGTTTGGCCCGTTGTTTCCATCGTATCTTCTTGTTCCAACAGAATATCAATTTCGCCTTGAGCTGCTGGATTTTTCCCACATTTTCTTTATTTTCCTGTTTCGCACCTCTTCCAATTCCTTGGTCTTCTCTTTTTTTTTCTCAACCTGCCCGTGTTTTTCCAGCTCCAGTACGTAAATCAGCTTTGCATGTTGCAAGTCGTTGCTGCACGATGTTCATACTCGCCCTCCCCATATCGATGTCCACGCCTTCTAATCACCTCATTTGCCTCTTCATCATGTAACCATCTCGGCTTCAAATTTTGTTCCACGAAGGGGGCCTGCACAGTCATCAACTCTGTCCGTATAAGAGAGTAAGAGTGGCTTGTGATCTGAGGTACGTGCAGCCAACACCCTCAACTCAAATTTTTTGAAGAGGTTACACCATCCGGTATTGGCCGTGGCTCTATCCAATCGCTCTTTAATAAAACCGTCATCCTCACGGCGATTGTTCCACGTATACTTCGACCCAATGTACCCCAAATCACTGAGGTTGCAATCTTCGAGGGCCTCCCGAAACTGACCCATCATCGTATTCTTCCGAATATTGGCGCCCACTTTCTCACTTTGATCCGTAATTTCATTATAATCACCAATACAAAGCCACGGATACGGAGAAAATTGTTTTAGGTGTCGCAATAGCGCCAAGACTCGTGCCTTTTGGTCCAATCGGTTGGCCATAAAACCGGTCAGCTTCCACCCACTTGTCCCCTCTCCGCTTTTAACCACGGCATTGATATGCATTCTAGAGTAATTTTGAATTTCCAGCAAGTCTTTCTCCTTCCAAAATAGACCAAGCCCACCACTTCTCCCTATAGGATCCACCACAAACATCCCCTCAAAGCCGAGCTTCACTCTAAGAGTTTCCATTTTATTTTTCCTACATTTTGTTTCAATAAGAAACAAAATTTTGGGCTTCTTCTCCTTTGTCAGTTGACAAAGGTCCCGAACTGCTCGAGGGTGCCCAATCCCTCGGCAGTTCCAACTTATGAGACTCATTGGGCTTGGCGGGGCTGGGTCCCAGCCGCCGCCACTACATTATCGTCTCCGGTGTCCTGTACTCTTTCCTTTTTGTTGCGTTTCCTTTCCCTCCCTGCACTATCTCCATTGTCTTGATGAATGCCTTGTCGTTTCCCATGTGACATACTCCCACTTTCCTTATTTTTATTCTGCTCCATATTTTTCCCTGCACGGGCCCTCCTTTTCCAGACCTTCAAATTGCTACCACCTGGGCCTGCACTGCATTCCTGGGCTGAAACTGGATTTGGGCTATGAATTAATTCCATTGGAATACTTTGGGAACCCAAGTTCATATAATCCCCCTCCTTAGTCCCTATACCGCCACCCGTATTATGTCCCTCTTCAAGAAAATTTATCATGAGATCCGAGTCACCCTAGTACTCTTCTTTCCCCATTTGGCCTCACCTCCTTCCTTCCATTTATAGTCTCCGCTCCTCGTGCCCAAATCTTGCTGCACCGATTCCCTTCCTTCTCCATTTCCTTTCCATTCATCCCTTCCTCGCTGACCAATATGGCAAGATCCGGACTCTTCAAATCCCTCCTCTTGAAATCTATTAGTCCACGATCTAGGTTACCGTAGGACCCGGGCTTTCCATATTCATCTTCTTTTTCCCCTTGGAGCCGTCACCGTCACCCCCTTCCCCCTCATGGCTGCGTTGCCGCCCTTCTTCGCCGGTATAAGCAGTTGGACCACCCTCTCCTTTCCGTCTTCGATCATCCACCCGAAGCCAAACACCCCATTGCTTCGGGGCTCCTGGGGTGCTTCGCCTACTGCTCCTGAAAATTGGACACCCTCTTTCGCCATGAATTATTCTACCACAGTCAAAACACATCGAAGGTAGCTTCTCATATTTGAAGTGAACCCAATAGGACTGTCCTGCCAAAGTAAGAGCCCTTCCCCTATCAAGGGGTTTAGTTAAGTCTAAATCCACTCGAATTCGCAAGCACCGCCCCCAACCCAGACCATCACCCGCAACATCGACCTCCAGTAATTGCCCCAAAGACTCTCTATTTTCTCCCTATCCCTTTAGTCATGAACAACAATGGCATTTCATGGACCTGCACCCAGAACGGAGAGTGCGTGAAGTGCATTTGTGAGGGTGGGATGCTACCATCAAATTCATTAAGCACTAGAATTTGGCGATCAAATGACCATGGACGGCCATCTAGCACCCGTCGCATGTCGAACTCATCTTCAAATTCAAATAACCATATATTGTCACTCAGCTCTTTGAAAATCACTCCTCCAATTGTTCGCCAAACTCTGGAAAGCACAGTCTTGAAAGCCTCCTTATTCACCATCTTCTCCATCCAGATTTTCCCTATCAGACATCTCCCCCCTAGAGCCCTTGCCTCCTCTATTTCTCCTCTGTTATTGCGATACCCTTCTTTTCTCCTTCCAAGAATGTAAAGTTTGCCACACAGATTTTCAATATGCATCGCCATCTTCCCCGCTTTGGTCTCGCCCACCGCCGTACTCTCTCCCGTCCACACTCCACTTGTCTGCCGTACCCTCCACCACTGTCACCAGTAGGAGGAAAAAAACCCTCGCCGCTAGTCGCCTCTCAGGAGGAAACTAGGAAGGACCTTTATCAGGGCCTCTCCTCAACTCTATCACCAGCTCCCCAACACCATCGAAATCCTATCCCGCCATCTCCCCAGTGCAGTCTCATTGCGAAGGATTTACCACCCTAAAAGGGTATCTCTTTGCATTGACATGAAAGTTTATAATGTCATCATCATCTAATGGACAGGTACTTGGTCTAATGTGTTAGGCCTAATATCATATCATGTGACACTAGCACACACACAATTTTTTTTTTTTTTTTTTTTTTTTCCTTTTATGGTCTTTTTCCAACAAAACCATGCAAAACCTCATAAGTACATAACATTGTAACTTTGAACATCCAATACCTAATAATCCAATAACCTTGTGGAAGAACCCAAACAACGTGTTT
This sequence comes from Corylus heterophylla, assembly GCA_016403345.1. Lineage (NCBI taxonomy): Eukaryota > Viridiplantae > Streptophyta > Magnoliopsida > Fagales > Betulaceae > Corylus > Corylus heterophylla. The sequence continues at coordinate 76,734 of JADOBO010000239.1, read as the reverse complement.
GTAGTAATGACGCACAGACAATTAAGTTTGGAACACGACGTGTGGGTTCAATGGGTGGGTTTATATTAAAGCTACAGAATGAGAAATGGAAAGGAGGGTTTCTAGCTCTGACTCTAACAGCACATAAATGTTTACAGTGTTGGAAACTAAACAAATCAAAACGCAAGAGAGTTTTTTCTAAATGGTAGAAGTTTTTAAGTTCTTTTAATTAATAATGGATTTTAATTTTTCTAAACTCATGTGTTTATTTAATTCTCAATTGAAGTCTTAACTTAGAAATGAGTTTTTTGTTATTTAATACAATAAATATGGAGAAGTAAAAGCTTTGTAAGTTAGTCTTTGAATGCCTCTATTTATAGGCTTCAGAAGATGTATTTTCATGCAAGTGAAATACGAAGAAGACTTCCTCCACTTTTCTCTAGTCTAATTTATTCTTTGTCTTTAGTAATAAAAGAGAGAGAGAGAGAGAGAGAAATAGAAAGGTAACTAGTTTGTAAACTAGTATTTTATCCTTCAAATTAGTATCAGAGACCATTGCTAGCAATTCCCATTTTGTCCTTTGAAATGGGTTCCAACATAGTCCAACAACAAATCCTTAGATTATCAAAAGATAACTATGGGTCATGGTCTATCCAAATGAGAGCCCTGCTTGGGTTTCAAGATCCGTGGGAAGTCATTATCGACGGATTTACGTAACCCATCGAGGAGGAGGAAGTCAATACACAAAGGATGAGAAGAAGACTCTTAAGGAGCAAAGGAAGAAGGATAAAAATGCCTTATTTTTACTCTATCAAGCATTGGACGAGTCTACCTTCGAGAAAGTTGCAAGCAATGACAAGTAAACAAGCATGGGAGATTCTAGCTTCCATCTTCAAAGGAGACGAACGGGTGAAACGGGTCCATCTCCAATCATTACGGGCGAGTTCGAGGCTCTTCACATGAAGGATGGAGAATCGGTGTCCGATTATTTCTCACGATTGCTGGTAATCGTGAATGGTTTGAAAAGAAACAATGAGAAGGTCGATGACATCCGAGTCGTCGAAAAGGTACTTCGATCCCTTTCTCTAAATTTGAACATGTAGTTGTAGCTATCGAAGAGTCTAAGGACTTGGAGAAGCTAACAATTGAGGAGTTGTTGGGTTCATTACAAGTACATGAGCAAAGGATGCGTAAGAATGCTAGTTCTAGTGTATTAGAACAAGCACTAGAGTCAAAACCGACTCTAAATGATCAAGGCAAATTCAGCTCTTACCGTGGTCGTGGTAGAGGCCGGGCGAGTATTTTCCAATAACCACTTCAAAGTCAACCGAGACTCAAAGCTTCGGAGGTCAAGGCGAGGAGGTTATCGAGGAAGAGGAAGATCCACATATGGACGTGGAAATTCCAAGAATATTCAATGCTACAATTGCAAGAAGTTTGGACACTATGCCTCGGATTGTTGGCACAAAGATGATGAGAAGCCAATGTTGCGAAGCAACAAATGAGGTTCGTAATGATTTTATTTTACTTCTCGCTCATGATGTTTCAGATTCACAAGATGAGGTTTGGTACTCGATTCGCGCAAGCAATCATATGTGTGGGAAGAAAGATCTGTTCGTTGAACTCACAGAAGGAGTTTGTGGAAAAGTGAACTTGGGAGACTCCACCAAACTCTCAGTTGAAGGCAAAGGAAAGATAAAAATCTATCAAAATGATGGTAAGAAAGGGTACATTTCTGATGTTTATTATGTGCCTAATATGAAAAGCAATATTCTTAGCATTGGGCAGTTGCTCGAGAAGGGGTACACCATACATATGGAGAACTACTCTCTCATTTTGAGAGATACACGTGGAGGAATTGTGGCTCGTGTTCCAATGACCAATAATCGCATGTTCCCGCTACGTCTTAACACAAAGTCTGAGAAGTGCTTCTATGGACTCAAGGAATGTGAGTCATGGAAGTGGCATCTTCGCTTGGCCATCTACATTTTAGCGGTCTAAAGCTATTATCTTCATTTGGCATGGTGCATGGGTTACCAAAGGATCGAGCCACGAGCAATGTTTGTGAAGGATGTATACTTGGCAAGGTGCACGACTTCCTTTTCCCAGCAGCAAATCTTGGAGAGCAACATCACCATTGCAATTGGTTCATACCGACATATGTGGACCAATAGAGCCCATGTCCTTAGGAGGTAATAGATACTTTATTACCTTCATCGATGACTTTAGCGAAAAACTTTGGGTTTATTTTCTTAAAGAAAAATCAGCTGCTTTTATTGTATTCAAGAACTTCAAAGCCCTTGTTGAAAATCAAAGCGCCATAAGCTTGTAACTCTTCGCTCGACCGAGGTGGAGAATACACCTCAAAAGAATTTGATAAGTATTAGGAACAAGGCATGAAGCATCGCTGATCGCCTACACACCACAAAGAAACGGGATTGCCGAAAGAAAGAACCGCATCAATCTTAATATGACCGTAACTATGCTCAAGGAGAAAGGGTGCCCAAAACATTTCGGCGTAAGTCGTGGCGTGCTCATCTTATCTACTCAACCGATGTCCTACCAAAAGTGTCAAGAATATGACACCTCAAGAGGCATGGAGCGCCACAAGCCAAGTGTTGCACACCTAAGAATCTTTGGGTGTGTTGCATATTATCAAGTTCCCGAATCCAAGAGGAAGAAGCTTGATGATCGTGGTGAAAATGTATCTTTGTCGGATATAGTGAAGAGTCGAAGCATACAAGCTCTACAACCCACTAACAAAGAAATTAGTGGTTAGTAGAGACATTATCTTTGATGAAGAAAGTGTGTGGAGCTGGAGCGATGAAGAGAAGGCCAAAGAACAACAAGTGTTAGAGGAGCCTCAAGAGCTCTCAATGAAGCACCACCAAGTATCCCACCATCTTCTCACCTACCACACCGTCCAAAGATGAGGAACTCTACATCTTCTATGGGAGGTAGCAGCAAAGCAGATCCTCCACAAATCAAAGTAAGATGAGAAGTCTCAGGAAATCTATGAGCAAACAGAAGATGGAGAGACTAATCTTTTTGCCTATATGCGATCATGAGCCTCTTACCTTTCAAGAAGCCGTTGAAGAAGATTGTTGAGATTCGCAATGGAGGAGGAAATACATGCTATTCAAAAGAATGATACTTGGGAGTTGACAACACTCCCATCAAACCATAAGGCTATTGGTGTCAAGTGGGTGTACAAGATCAAACGACTGCAGAAGGTGAAGTTTCTCGACTAAGCCAAGACTTGTAGCTAAAGGCTACAAACAAAAGTATGGCATCGACTATGAAGAGGTCTTTGCACCAGCTTCATAGACTTGACAGTTGAGATTGTTGATCGCACTTGCCGCTCATCACAATTGGAAGATATACCAACTTGATGTCAAGTCAGCCTTTCTCAATGGCATCCTTGAAGAAGAGGTGTACGACAACAACCGGAAGGCTTTATAATGGAAGGAGAAGAGAGGTGTACCGCCTTAAGAAGGCGTTATATGGCTTAAAGCAGCACCAAGAGCTTGGAACGCATGCATTGATAATTACCTTCATCATAACGGCTTCACTAAATGTCCATATGAGCATGTCTGCTTATATGAAGAAAAATCATCATGGTGAATTTCTAATCATTTGCCTATATGTTGATGATCCGTTATATACAGAAATAGTGGTGAAATGTTCAAGGAATTCAAGCAATCAATGTTTAAAGAGTTTGAGATGATAGACAACGGGTTGATGTCCTACTTCCTTGGTATTGAAGTGAAGCAACAACATGATGGAATTTTCATATCCCAAAAGAAGTACATGGGGAGATTTTAGAGAAATTCAAGATGGATAGCTGCAACTCGTGAATACCCCATTGAAACAAGCATAAAGTTGTCAAAAGAAGGAGATGGTCGAGTTATTGAACCAACTCTTTACAAGAGTTTGGTTGGAAGTCCGAGGTACTTGATGATCACAAGGCCGATATTGTCTATGCATTGGACTTGTGAGTCGATACATGGAGACACCAATGGAGACTCATTGGTTAGCGCAAAAAGGATTCTAAGGTACATCAATGGCACTCAATCTTGGTTTATTCTATGCTTATGGTGATGAAGCAAAATTAGTTGGTTATTCAGATAGTGATTGGGGATGTGACCAAGATGAGAGGAAAAGTACTACGGTTATGTGTTCTATCCGAGTTCTACAAAGATTTTCTTGGACATCCAAGAAACAAGGAATTGTAGCCTTGTCTACTTGTGAGGCGGAGTATGTGGTGCTGTCTCTACTGTTGTGAAGCTATATGGCTAAGGAATCTCCTGAAGGAACTGGAACATCCACAAGAAGAACCGACTGTGATTTATGTGGATAACCAATCAACTATAAAGTTAGCAAAGAATTCAGGCAACATGGGAGGAGTAAACACATTGACACTAGGTTCCACTTTCTTAGAGACCATGTCAAGCGGAAGACAATAGAGCTCCAAGATTGCCACACCACCAACAAGTAGCGTATATATTTACTAAGCCATTATCGGGTGCAATTTTCAAGAGGCTAAGAGACATGCTTGGCATGAGGAGGTTTTGATTTGAAGGGGCATGTTGAAACTAAACAAATCAAAACGCAAGAGAGTTTTTTCTAAATGGTAGAAGTTATTAAGTTCTTTTAATTAATAATGGATTTTAATTTTTCTAAACTCATGTGTTTATTTAATTCTCAATTGAAGTCTTAACTTAGAGATGAGTTTTTGTTATTTAATACAATAAATATGGAGAAGTAAAAGCTTTGTAAGTTAGTCTTTGAATGCCTCTATTTATAGGTTCAGTAAGATGTATTTTCATACAAGTGAAATACTAAGAAGACTTCCTCCACTCTTCTCTAGTCTAATTTATTCTTTGTCTTTAGTAATAAAAGAGAGAGAGAGAGAGAGAGAGAGAGAGAGAAATAGAAAGGTAACTAGTTTGTAAACTAGTATTTTATCCTTCATACAGAGCCTCCTTATAGGCAAATGGAGGGACTTTTCTTATTAAGAGATGATTGTGGGAGGTTTGGTTTGAGGGGAAGAAAAGGAGAGAGGAGAAGTAGTAGGAGGAGATTACCAGGTGATGGGCAGCTGAGATGCGCTTCTATTGACTTTGGCTTCGCCGTGAGACCACTGAAATTGAGCAGACAAGAACAAGCCATGACGACAGGCGTAAAGTATATATATATATTTTCTATGCAATACAAAAGGATCACTCTTGAGGGGAAGATGTAGAATAATTTTCATATTAAGCAGTGATTTATTTATTTATTTATTAAAAGAAATTCGTGATCAATTTCTAATTTTATTTGGTCTATATTGCCAATTTTATCACATCCTAATTTCTTTATAAATACCATCTAATATAATTGTAATTAGCGTTAATATATAGGCCTTAAACAATGGTGCACGCAGGTCTCTAATTTACCTAAATTTCACGTAACCTCCTCAAATCATGTTATCACATTGTTAATGTTCCTCAAACTACCAATTGTATCAATGAGCTCTTTAAACCGCTAAAAATATAAATTCCTTATCACTAGCTCTCCTCTCAACTCTATCACCCACTCACGCCACCTCGAAATCCTATTCCACCATCTCTCCCATTGCAGTCTCATCGCAAGGATTGATCGCCTAAAAGGGTATGTCTTTGTGTTGGACATGAGAGTTTATAATATCATCATCATCTAATGGACATGTAGTTAAAATATTAGTTTTGTATTATAATGGACATGTACTAAAATTTTCAGTTATGTGGATAGTTTACCCTCTTCATTGGCTTGAAGGCATATAAAATGAGAGTATAAGTAGAAACTAACAAAACGGTTATAAATAAATCTAAAAATCAATTAGAGAGAATTTGAATCAAAGTCTTATTTTAATTTAAATTTTTAAAAATATGAATTGAACATAATTATATATTATTAATTATATATTCATACTTGTAACTAGTATCATATCTTGTGACACTTGATCATTCACATTCACACCAAAAAAAAACACTTTCTTTGTTGGTCTTTTCCCAACAAAACCACATAATTAAGTACATGACATTGTAACTCTGAACATCCAATACCTAATTATCATCCAATAACATTGTGTCTCTATATAAACATTTCTCTAAATTTTGGAACAGGGCAAGATAATTATTATGTTCTCTAAGAGACACCTTAGATGAGAGTAAACTTCACCTCATCTGCAATGTATTTTGTTGTTGTTTTGACATTTTATTGTTTTTTTATTTTTTTATTTTATTTTTTGTGTAATTTGATTAACTTTTATAATTTTTGTTGTTAGTGTAAGTTTATTATGCCGCAATATTATTTATTTTTTGTGATGTTTCTCCTATTAGCTATGTGGCACAATAGTTGATAGAATGATGTTTATTCTGGTAGTTTCTTTTGAGTTGATGTTTTTTTAATTTTTTTTTTGTGACACTTTTATAATTTTCATGGAAATTAATTATTAGATTTTGTGTTTGACGAAAATTTTGTGTTTGGCGGACTAGTTTTCTTATGTAAAATTTTGTTGTTGCATTAAACTATTCTATTAGTTTTTTAAAAGCCTCAAAAATTCAAATTGAGCCCAACAAGGTTCAAAACCCATTCAGTCGAAAAAAGTTTTTAGAACTATAAACTCGAATAAAAGCCCAACCCGTATTCCACCTACTGGCCACCACCGCCACCGACTTGGTGGGGTGGTGGCGGTGAATATCAAAAATCTCACTCAGTCGAGAAAGGTCAGTGGTATTTCCGACTTACCAACTTTGGCGGTGATCATGAACACCAAGCCTTATTAGAAGGATTTCATCACTAATAGAACGATGAATTGAAAGCAACTCAAGAATAAGAATGCTTTCACTTTGATTCATGGAGGCAGCCCATCTAATAAGATTATCGCAAGTTTGTTGAAAGTTTGTGGATGTTGCAATGAATTTTATCAAACGACCAATGAAGAATGGAATTCGACAGCACGATGAGTTTCTAAGATAAAGGGATTCAATCACGAATCGCAAAATGACCACTTATAAATCTTAGTCTTTTCCTAATGTTTTGGGCTCTATTAGAAATGTCATGATGTCAAGATGAAAAAAGAAAAAAAAAAAAGAAAAAGAAAAAAGTAATTGTGAATAGTTATAATGAAAGAAATAGTTTCCATATTATATGAATTGCATTCCTCTTAGTCCTTTGTAACTCATTCACAAAATAATGGAAAAATGATTTTGATTTGGTACTTATTTTTGTACGATAGTTTAGGCCTTCTTCCCCTTCTATTGATATTTTGTAATAGAGTAATAATAGAATCCAATCTCATCATCATTTCACTATGCTGATATGAAATCTTCATTAAACAACATTAAAAAGGAAAAAAAAAATCAATAATAAATTGATAATGCCATATGTGAAAAAGAAATATGCCATTTAGAAATAACAAAGCTATCATTGAGAAATTAAAAGCTCAAATATGCATCCACACACATAACATGTCAACGGTATACATAAAACGTTTGCCTTGCAAGCACAGAGCTTACTCAAGGCAAAGTCACTTTCACTTCAAGTTTACAAGAGCTCAAAAGATAAACAACAAACAAGAAAGCTTCACACACTTAAAACTGTTATCAAACAATGTTTATTGTCTGGAAGATGGAGGATGGAGGAGGGGAGGGGTTTAGTTTTTAGGATGCACATAAGCATAAATGGTGTAGTAGGTCTGCAAAAATGTAAGCACTAAGAGCACAAACCCAACCAATGCCGAAATCAACAACCATGGCTTTCCAAAATACTCGCGCTTGAATCTCGTCCACTTGCCCCAATTCAACCTTTTCCGATAATACTCATTTACATCAACAAAAACGTCCAACAAAAAAAAGTCATCATTGTCACCACGATCTTTACCAAAAACATCCAATGAAAAAGGGTCATTATTGCCACGACGATCTTTATAAATAATGGTCAAGTCCTTGCCCAAGTTATTGATGAATTGTGCAGCTTCGGCGTCGGTCCCAAAGAAATTGTCAATGACTCCACGGTCACAAAGATAGTCAACGTCCCTAGCAGTGTTGACAAGGCAGTCCAGCAACGTAATGTAATTCGAAAAGTATTTGGAAATGTTGTACGACTGCTCGAATGCCACGCAGTTCACTAGCAACGAGCACATTGATTCGCCAAGAATTATATCGGGCATCTTAATCATACCGCTTTTGAATTTCACATCCAAGAAGGTGTCTGCTATATGCCGATTAACCTTAATTCCCGCATCGACGTAGCTTCATGACACAGGAATTGGATTGAATGGTCTGATGTGTGTTCTCGAGATTTCTTTAGTAGAACGACGTGAGATAAATATCAACCGAACAAGGTCAAGCAAATGCAACCATTCGAGCGAACCAGGCATATTTCTAGATTTTGGGATGACCGATGTGGAGCAAAGAAAAGTCATGGCCATATAGGACAATGAGTACTTATTGGAGCTAATATTACAGCAAATTCTATATAACGTCTTCAGAACACAAGACGGGATCTGATTCTCCAGCAGGAGCAAGTCCCGGTATATCTTGGGTAATATTACCATATCTAGCCTGAAGATAGGGATGTCGTCCAGGAACATTGTAGTTACATCTAGATCTAGCTGTAGATCGTCAGCTACACATAGAGGTAGAGTTTTAGCTACATCTAAAACTCTGTGAAGCTGAAGCTGAAGCTGACAGGGGAGTGGCGCTGTGTTAAATGGAGGTTTTTATGTGGGCCCTGGGGTTGAGGGAAAGAACATGTTAGTACGTACTGCTATCATTTCTCTATTAATAGTATTAAAAAAAAAAAAAAAACCAATGAAATATTATATTTGTATCCTATTAGCCATCTCTCTCCACATCTGTAACTGTAACTATACCTCTCTTTTGCTTAATTATATCTCTTTAACAAAATTACATGGCCATGTCACCCGTGTGTGTATGTATCATGTATGTGAGAATAATAAATCCCAGAAAACAAGCAAAGAAGCGCAAGGAAGATTAAAGGAAATAGAGCTGTAGAATAAAAAGAATAACTATAAACAAAATCAAGTACAAATACCTCTTCTGTTTGATGCTGCTTTCACTACAGATCGAGTTGCAAAACTTAGTTAATGGCGTACCAATTGAGACCGGTCACCCTCGCATATAAAGCAGCTCAAGCAAAGAAAATTCAGAGCCCAAGCCTACACGGCTTTGAAAGCTTAAGAAGTTTTGAGGCAATTGGAGGAGTAGGCCCAACCCAAGACTTTGTCGCCTTTGACAGTTCTTAAGAAAATTCTAGCTGTCGCTTTTTTTTTTTTAATTATAATTCAAGCTATATATCTTGTCCTTAAATAAAAGCTCAAAGCTATATACAAAAGAAGTTATTCCACGAGAATTGTAACATTTTGTTTGAGGGTGAAATTATCATTTTAACCTTCATGAGTAGAATTAGAGTTTAGAAATTTGTTTGAGCATTTTTGTCTTTTGTACCCACGTCAAAAGCCCATAAGCAAAATGCCAACTTCTCAAATCGACGTGCTGAAAAGGTCCTTATTTACGACCCATGCCTTTATTACTTTAGTTGGCTGTGCCCCTTCTCCGTCCCAAATTGATGTGATATAATGTTTTTAATTTTTTTATAATAAAAAATTAAAAAAATTTGTTTTATAATATTTTTTATTTAAATAATAATAAAAAATAAATAATGTTATATAAAAAAATAAATAATGTGATATAAAAGTAAAAAAGTAAAAATATTTTGATATAAATTTTTGGAATAAATAGAAAATTAGTCTATCTGGTTCGTCTAAATTACAAATCACTCACTGCGGTATTAAAAAAAAAAAATTCAAAGATAATCCGAGTAGGCCAAAATAACAATTTAGTTTTTGCAATCAAATTTCATCAAAATACTTAACAGATTTTGTTAGTTTACCACGTCAGTACCAATAAAATGCCGACACATGTACTCTTAATAAAAAAAATTAGAGTAATTACATTTTCCCCCTATAAACTATAACGCATTTTCACTTTGCCCCCATGAACTATCAACCCTACTGCTCGACCTCATGAACTACTATTTTGTGTCCAAAACTCTCATTCCGTCAATCAAAGGCACCTTCCGTCAGTCAAAGGCGTTAACTCAAAAAGTCTACCCATCACTTTGACCCCATGAACTACAATTCATTGTCACTTTGCCCCCATGAACTATAATTCATTATCACTATACCCTCATGAACTACAACGCATTGTCACTTTGACCGCCTAAGTTGATGCTTTTGACGACTAGCGGGTTTTGGCACAAAATGTAGTTCATGGGGATCAACAAGAGGGTTGGTAGTTTATGGGGTAAAGTGAAAATTTGTTATAGTTCATTGGGGGGGGGGGGGGGGGGAGAAAGTAATTACCCCAAAAAAATTAATATTTTTTTAAAAATAAATATATAAAATTAAAAAAGTAAAAAATTAATTTTTTTTTTCTTTTTTTTTTTATAAAAGTAAAAGTGGCTGCCAACTAGCCACCCCATGCGGGAGCGAGTGGCCAACGAGCCACCCTTAAATCTGGTTGGAGTGGATTTGCCTTTTCTTTTGGCCGTCTTTGCTTGAGTAGCTTGCAACTGTTCATGCGCACTTACTTTCAGAAGCTTTAGAATATATATTTTTGGTGGAGTAGGGAGGACGGAAGACTCTGTCGCCTTTGACTCATTCCTAACTGTTCTTAAGATAATTATGTCGCATTTTTCTTCTTCTTATAATTCCTATTAAAAAAAAATGGAGGAATTGGGAAGCGGAAGATCGAAGAAGGTGACCTAATTAAAAGAAGGGTTACATACTAAAAACCCCTTAGAGTTTGGACACTTTATTTTTTTCTCCTAGATTTTGATTTGTATCACATGAGATACTGTAGTTTTGATAAAGACCAAATTAGTCCTTCCATCCATTGACCGTTAGTTGACTTAACGGAAGTTCACGTTACTAACATGTGGACCAATTAAAATTCGACACTTGGTATAAGTGGCCACGTCATCAATGATGATGTGGCCACCTAATTAAATTTTTATTTTTAAATTAAAATATATATATATATATATATATATATATATATTTTCAAAAAAAAAAAGGAAAAAAAAAAAATTGGGTTGGGGTGGCTTTGGCTAGGCCACCCCATTTGGCGGATGGGGTGGCCGAGCCACCAAGGGGTGGCCAAAATCACCCTAGTGGAGCCACCCCATGGAGCCATGGGGTGGCCAAACCACCCCAAACCACCATTGGCGGTGGCGCGGACTGGGTCTTCTCATTTTTGCATTGCGAAAATTTCCTCCTTCACTCTCCACTGATTCTTGGAATTTTCTCTGGACACGAGAGACAAATTTCAATGGAAAAGTCAAACTCTCTCGCCTGAACTTTCTTTTACTTGGTCCCCTCTCCGTCTCCGCTGCTTACTTTGTCATTTGCACCTTCTTCCACAGTTCCACAGAACATAAGGTTCCAATTCACACACACATTCTCTCTTCACCATGATCTTTATATATGGTCAAGTCCTTGCCCAAGTTATTGATGAATTGTGCAGCCTCGCATCAGTCCCAAAGAAATTGTCAATGATGCAACGGTCACAAAGGTAGTCGACGCCCTAGCAGTGTTGGCAAGGCAGTCCAACAACATAGCGTAAATCGAAAAGTATTTGGAAATGTTGCACGACTGCTCGAATGCCACGCAATTCACTAGCAATGAGCACATTGAGTCGTCGAGAATTATATTGGGCATCTCAATCACACCATTTTTGAATTCCACATCCAAGAAGGTGTCCGCCATATGCCAATTAACCTTAATTCCCGCACGATGTAGCTTCATGACACAGGGAATTGGAGTGAATGGTCTATAATCGTATATTCTCCGCATTTCTTTATTATGAGCACATGAGATAAATTTCATCTAAACAATGTCCAACAAATGCAACCATTCGAGTGAATTATACATGTTTCTGGATTTTGGGATGACCGATATGGACCAAAGAAAATTTGTGGCGATAACAAACAAGGACTTACGGGATTTAATACAAATTCTATATAACATCTTCAGAACACAAGATGGGATCTGATTGTCAAGCAGAGCAGGTCCCCCCAAATCTTGGGTAATATTACCGTATCTAGCATGTAGAAGATAGGGTTGTGGTAGATGTGCAGTTCATCTAGATATCATCAATTCCTATGATGCAAGGAAATGGATTAAGGGAGTACAGTTTATATATATATATTAGAGGAGTGTGATCCGAACAAGGCACCACTTCCACTAAAATTTCAGCCGGCGTAAATAAACTCCTCCAAGCGACATTTGCGACCCCTATCCAGCCGCACTTTTGTAAAATCCCGCCATCTCGACGGTTAGACCACGTAAACTTGGGGCCAAAAATCCCAAATCGACAAGTCACAAAATTCCAAAGTTTCTTGGAATGCTATCATCGACCACTGGCCGTCCCCTTCCACCCCACTCTCCGATTGCACCGTTATCTCATTAAAATCTCGATCTGACTCCACGGTAATGGTGCTAAACCAGCTAGATGCTTGATAAAGCCCACCTTCGTGTTTTTTGGACACCTCCGGATGGCCATAGAAGCCGGTAAATTTCCATGGTTCTTCATCTTCCGTACAGCGGATCACCCCATTGATATGACGTTGGCTGTAATTTTGAATTTCCACCGAAACTCCGTCACTCGACAGCAATGCCAAGCCTCCGCTTTTCCCCACACAATCGACAGCAAGCATGTTAGGGAACTCCAGTTTATTTCTGATAGCCTCCATACGGTCTCGGCGTAACTTGGTTTCCATGAGGAAGACCAAGAAGGGTTTCTTATGCCTCACGAAACGGTGAAGCTCGCGAACTGTCCGAGGGTTCCCAAGCCCTCGGCAGTTCCAACTTAAAATCTTCATAGCGGTCGTGGGTGCATTATCTGACCTCCGCCATTCCCGATCCATTTTTACATTCCACCTGCCCACTTAGTTTCTGACTTTTAGATGCTTGCCCAGAATTTTTTGATTCTCCCTGAATATCCCTACGTTTCTTTGGGTACCACATTAATACATGCTTTCAATCTCCTTTTATTTTAATGTTGTAACATATGGGGAATTGTTGTAATATATGTGTTACAAACTATTGTTTTTTCTTTTCTTTCTTCTTAAGCCCTTTTATTCTTTGATTAATATCCAACTAGTAGTCTCTTAGAAATTATTATTGTGACCGTTTGGTCATTAAATGCCATTTAGTTTCTTTATACGTTTTTTACCATGAGTGGTTAAACCCATTGATTTTTCACTTTTATTGTTTATGACCGTTGGTCATTAACAATTCCATGTGTTTAATTCTTCAACAGTTTTGACCATTAACAAGGTTTTATGGCATTGTCCATTAATAAGCTTTTACGGTTTTTCCTCAATCATTGTTGACCGTTTGGTCATAAAGTCTTTCAAGACTTTGGATAGAAAAAAGTGTGAGCTTGCTTTATATATATTGAGCCAATTTTCTTTCTCTATGTGATATACAAAAAAGAGCACTTGAGATATATATATATATATATATATTACTTCTATGTTTTCAATTATAGAATAGTTGTTCTACAAGAAAAGATTTGGGTTGTTCTATAACTCTTTGTTATTGGAAGTGCGTCCTTAACGAAGATAGACGCTATAGTCTAATCTTGGGAGGTTGCGTGTCAAAGGATCCGATCGCACTGAGTTATACACTCCGGGAGGCACAAATCAACCTTTAAGGACAACGCTCTTGCGTGATTCTATAGCATTATGAGATCTTTCTATACTTTACCTTTCAGCTCTTGTATTTTATTTATTTTATTGTTAATTTTCATATTGTAATTATTTTATATCAATGAGAATTTGTGCACCATCCAAAATTATTTCCAACAACACCTGGTTCTAGCTCTCTCTCACTCATCATCCTTGTCCTAGCTGAAATTGTGCTGTACGTTCCTTTCATCGTGATTTGAAGCAATTGCTGGGAAAATTCTTTTTGATTGGATACTATGGTTGATTTGTTGTGGTTCTTGTTTTCATTGACCTGTTTTGTGGGAAGTATGGTTCCTTTTTGTTATCATCTCACTTTCTGGATTTGATCTATGGTTCAATATTTTGGTTGTGTGATTAATTTCAGGGAAGCTTAGCTGGTTTGAGCTTTGCTGTAATGCATATTTCTTAATTTTGCTCGAGTAGCTTGCAATTATTCATGTGCACTTACTTTCATAACCTTTAGAATATATATTTTCTGTGGCTGATGATGTCGCACACAGAGGTGGAGTCATGGATATGGGGGATGGACAGTGATGCTCTGTTTCTGATGAATGATATGATATTTGAGATTTTGTTTTATTTTTAAATTTTTAGTTTTATATATTTATATTTTTTTATTTAGAGCGACACATATCATCATTTTATTGGTACTGATATGGCACACTAACAGAATCTGTAAAGTGTTTTGACGCAATTTGACTACAAGGACCAAATTGTTATTTTGGCCGACTTCAAATACCGTTGATTATATATATATATATATATATATATATATATATATATATATATATATCTCTCAGTGATTTGTAATTTAGATCAACTAAATGGACTAATTTTACATTTATTCTTAATTTTTTTATTAAAAAAAACAAAAAGAGAGAGTTGAGAGAGGAGGGGAAGTAGTTGCTGAACAGTTTTGAAAGGCTTTACTGGTTGTTTGGCTCCGCGTGATTGGCCGCTTGCTTGGGATGGTACGAACTATGCGTTCGTAAGGAATTAGGATTTGAACTGGAAAATATCCAGTTAGTTATAGTGGAAGAGTATTTTTGTCTACTCAAAAAGTGAAAAGATTAAAATACTCCTTAAGTATAACTAACTAAATGCTTTCTAATTCATTTGAAATATTGTAGAGGATCTTGTTCCGTTGGCGAGGCGGGCACGAGGCAAATGCATCTTCCTTTACTTCTCCAAATAACCCACCCAACACCAGCGTAGACAAGCCCATACTCATGGCCACTGACATTTATGCTCTTCACCAGGGGCATGCGGAAATCCCACTCCAGCTCAGGGTGAAGGAATGTGGCTATGAACCCTCCACTGGCAGCATCAACGTGGATTGGGGTGTCCCACCTGTCTCCTTATTCTTTTGACAAGCGGTTCATTCAGGAGCTTCACATTCTCAAACTCTCCCGTCAAGGTTGATCCAAGAATTGCTGCAACACAGATGGTGTTCTCATCTACCATCTCTGCTGCCTTCACAGGATCCATCACATGATATCCCTTATGTGGGACAATACTTGATAGAATAATGTTTATCATGGAAGTTTCTTTTGACTTGATGTTAGTTAATTTTTTTGTGACAATTTTATCATTTTCATTGATATTAATCATTAGATTTTGTGTTTGATGGAAATTTTGTGTGTGGCGGACTAGTTTTCTTATGTAAATTTCTGTTGTTGCATTAAACTATTCTATTAGTTTTTTAAAAGCCTCAAAACATTCAAACTAGGCCCAAAAAGGTTCAAAACCCATTCAGTCGAAAAAAAAAAAAAAAAGTTTCTAAAACTACAAGCTCGAATAAAAGCCCAACCTGTATTCCACCTACCGCCCACCACATCCATCAACTTGGTAGCGGTGAATATTGAAAATCTCATTCAGTCGAGAAAGGTCAATGGTATTTCCAACTTACCAACTCACGAACACCCAACCCTATTAGGAGGATTTCATCACTAATTGGAACAATAGTAATTGGAGGCAATCCCTTTGATTCGTGGAGGTGGCCCATCTAATAAGATTATGCGCAAGTTTGTTGACATTGCAATGAATTTTCTCAAACGACCAATCAAGAATGGAATTCGGTAGACGGCGAGTTTCTAAGATGAAGGGATTCAATCACCATAATCGCAGATATGACAACCTATACATCTTGGTCTTTTCCCAATGTTTTGGGCTCTATTAGAATGTCATGATGTCCAAAAAAAAAAAAAAAGTAATTGTCAATAGTTATAATGAAAGAAATAGTTTCCATACTATATGAGTTGTATTCCTCTCGGTCCATTGTACACTCATTCACAAAATAATGGAAAAAATTATATTGATTTGGTGCTATGGTAGAAGCCCCTACCAGGCCCCATCATGAAAGATCATTGCAGGTTTGGTACTTATTTTTGTATGATTAGTTTAGGCCTTCCCCTTCCATTGATATTTTGTAATAGAGTAATAATAGAATCCAATTATCTCATCATCATTTCACTATGCTCATATGAAATCTTCATTAAACAACATTAAAAATGAAAAAATTGATAATGCCATCTGTGAAAAAATTGTTATGCCATTTAGAAATAACAAGGCTATCATTGAGAAATTAAAAGTTCAAATATGCATCCACACACAACATGTCAACATTATACATAAAATGTTTGCCTTGCAAGCACAGAGCTTACTAACGGCAAGGTCGCTTTCACTACAAGAGGTCAAAGGATAAACAACAAACTAGAAGGAGCTTCACACACTTAAAACTGTTATCAAACAGTGTTTATTGTCTGGAAGATGGAGGATGGAGGTGGAGGGGAGGAATTTAGTTTTTAAGATGCACATAATAAGCATAAATGGTGTAGAAGGTCTGCAAAAAAGTAAGCACTAAAAGCACAAACCCAACAATTGCCGAAATCAACAACCATGGCTTTCCAAAATACTCACGCTTGAAGCTCGTCCACTTGCCCCAATTCAACCTTTTCCGATAATACTTGTTTACATCTCCAAAAACGTCCAACAAGAAAAAGTAATCACTGTCACCACGATCTTTATACTTGTTTTATATTAATGTTGTTTACTCTAGCGCTGATAAACAACATTAATATAAAACAACCATCAACGACCATCATTTGAAGGAGCTCATCGGCACTACGCTTGATGGTTTCGGAATAACACTCCCTGACTTCCTTTTCAAGTGGACGTAATTGTATCAAGCACTCCTCTAATTTTCCCTTTTTACTCTCCATAAAGGAGGCGAGCCACCGCCACTTGAGCTCCTCCATATTCTGGAGCTGAGGCTTGCCGTGGTGGTATGGCCCGAGGGCGACCACCTGGGGATCGAGCGACTTACCGTTTATGTTGTTGAGCCTCCTAGAAAGCCTGAAGATGCAACGCTTTTCATAGGTTACTGTTGATGGGTGACTACTCTTGGAGAACCTGTCTTCCATCTTGGCTAGGAGGACCTCGACGACGACGTGATCAGTAGCTTCTCCTTCCACAATTTCCATCGCGAGCGTTTCAGACTCTCAGCGATTTTCTTCGTGGAGTTTGGTCTTGGGGTGTGAAGTTGAAACTGGGGAGTACTGGCGCTGTGTTAATGGAGGTTTTATGTGAGCCCTGGGGTTGAGGGGAAGAAGTACATGTTAGTATATATATATATATATATATATATATAGCTATCAATGAAATATTATATTTGTATCCTATATATATATATTACCCATATCTCTCCACATCTGTAAGTACGTACACCTCTCTTTTGCTTAATTATATATCTCTTTTAACAAAATCCCAGAAAACAAGGAAAGAAGATTAATGGAAATAGGATTGTAGAATAAAAGAATAACTATAAACAAAATCTCAAAGTTACAACCTAATTTACATACTTGTTCTGTTTGATGCTGAATTCCCACTACAGATCGAGTTGCAAAACTGCATGCGTCAATGGCGTACCAACTGAGACGGTGTCGGTGACACTCACAGAAGCCAGCTGAAGCAAGAAAATTCAGAACCCACCTACACGGCTCTGAAAGGGTAAGGAGTTGTTTTGAAGCAATTGGAGGGAATAGCTAGGGAGGACTGAAGAAGCTGACCGTAAAGAAAGACCAAAAACTCAGTGACTCGCCAGTTGCTTGGGGCTGAAAGGCAAAAGAGGTAAAGGGTGTTTTTGGAAAACCTTTAATTTGCCCTTAATTTTTGCATTAACTCTAGGTGACATGTAGCTTTATTACGCTAGAAATGGTGAAGGATCCATTTAGCGTTTAGGAGGGCAATATTGTCCTTTTTATTATTATTCTAGGCAACATGTAGCTAACATGCCTTCATTAGGCTAGCTGGATGGGAAAATGATCATCTTCATTTCACTTGAAATTGAGAAATAGAGAATATCCATTTAGGAAAGCAATATTATCCATTTGTCTTATTATGCTAGCCGGATGGGAAAAGGATCATCTACGTTAATATTTCATTTGAATTGGAGAGTATCCATTTAGTGTAAAATGAGAGGTAATATTTTAAATTTTGTTCTTCACCTTTAATGTTAAGACAATATTATCCTTCATTTTATACTAAGTGGAGACTCTCAATTTCAACTGAAATGGAGAGGATCATGTTCCCCCATTTCATTTGAAATGAAGAGCATCCATTTAGTGCATTTAGGAGGGCAATATTATCCATTTGTTTTTTGAGTAAAATATTTTGGTCAAGTATACCCTCTTAATTGCACTAGAATACTCTCAACTTTACTTAAAATGAAAAGGATCTGTTTTCAGCTGGATGTCCCCTCCCTTCGTCCCAAATTAATGTGATATAAAGTTTTGAAGTTTTGCATGGTCGAGAATGTCATTGGTTTATTTTCAACTACTACTACCCCTTTGGTTTATTGTCAACCACTGCCCGTTTGTTTGATTGATCATTACTCGATCACTAATTAAATGTCTTGCATGCTCTCCCTTTCAATTGATGCTGACTTTTCCAATCGAACCTTTTTTTTTTTTTTTTTTTTGCCTTTTACAGTTTCTAATTGAAAAGAAATAAAGAGGGCTCAAACATTTTCTGAAATCAATTAAGGTTCACCATATTATTACTCTCATCCAAAGGTAAAACTAAAAATAAATTTGGTGTTTGGGTTATGAAATCAAGTTTTAAACAATTTAATCAAATGTGTTTTTAACAAAAACAAAAAAACATTACAACATCAACACATGTTTCAATAATTTTTGTTTTTGTTTTAAAAAACAAAGGACAAAAATACGTCCTACCACATGATCTCTCTCCTTAAATAGAGGGGATCGAGTCTTCTCTGATTCTACCTATCTTCCATCTTAACTGTACGTACTCTTTCTCTAGACGTGCCACCCTCTGAGGGAACAAACTCAAAACTTATATTCCTCTCAAAAACTTTCAAGGTATACAAAATCATCTTCTGATACTTTATAATAATCTAATAATTGATCACTTAAAATCCTGAGATACTTTTTTGAGCTTAAACATTAATTTCCTTCCATATTTAATTTTGGTTGGATTCCTAAGGAGATTTTGCTTGTATATATATTCAGAAAACTATTTTGTAAAATTGTATTCACATCCATTGATATATATATATAACCTTCGGTATAAAAATAGGAGGAATAACATCCTATGTTAGGTTCAAATATAGCTTGATAATTGCATGCATATTGAGTTTTTAATTGTGTTTAACTTGTATTTTAGTTCTTTAACAACACTCTTAATTAGAATTAAGAATTTAAAATTTTGTGAGATTGTTGGTTAATTTAGAATGTTTAGGTTAGAAAATGCATTATTGATCAAAAGATCAAGGAAAAACAAAATAAAAATAGTATGGAGATAAAAATTTCCTGCTATGATTTTGGTAAAACTGTATTACCATGAGATTTAACTAATTGTAAGTATATAATGAAAGATGATGTTATTATCATTTACTAGACTATTACATTTTTAACGCAATGGAATTGTTAGCTAATTATAGATGATACATGGTATCAGAAATTACTTTACGATTACATCTTCTGTGTTTATAATGTAGTCACACTATGGACAAGAGTTTGATGACAAAGTTTAGAGGTTGAAAGGAATATATTGACGGCGTTAAGTCGATTGTGAGATTTGCAATTAGCAACTCCAGAAGTGGGGAGTTCATTGTGTGCCCATGTGAAAAATGTCGCTTGAACAAGCGACTAGGGCCACGTGAAGTATATGATCACTTGACAAGGGGAGCCGGAATTTTGACCACTTACACGGACTGTGTATGGCATGAAGAAAAATTTGGGGCTCCTGCTGAAGGCTCTAATTCAACTAGCCCGGCCGCAGATACAGGTCCAATCACAGACCAGACCATAAATATGCACGCCATGTTCCATGATGTATTTGGCATGCACGAGGTCAAGGAAGATAACTGTGAGCCTCATATTGAAATGCAGGCGGATGCAAAAGTGCATGAAGAAGTACTTGACAAGGAAAGTGCACAAAAATACTACAACTTGATTAAAAAAGCAGAGAAGCCACTTAATGATAAAACCAAACATAGCAAACTAAGTGCTATTGTACATACATCTATACAATTTGAAGTATGCATGTGGACTTAGTAACACGATATTCTCATATTTGCTTGAGTTCATTAATCAATTGTTGCCAATGGATGATAAAGCTTTGCCAAATAATATTATATGACGACAAAAGGTTTCTAAGGGACATGGGGCTTGGATATGAGAAGATTTCGTCTTATCGAAATGATTATATGTTATTCTTGAAGGGCAATGCACAATTAGATTCATGTACCCTTAGAGCATCCACATTGATTTATGTATATTTTTATGCAAAATGGCTAATCAAAACCCACTTTATCTAGTTTAGATAATGAGTCTTAAAAGACATCATATCTTCGATTATCTATTTTTTATTTTATTCATGTGCACTTACTTTCATAACCTTTAGAATATATATTTTCTGTGGCTGATGATGTCGCACACAGAGGTGGAGTCATGGATATGGGGGATGGACAGTGATGCTCTGTTTCTGATCGATATGATATTTGAGATTTTGTTTTATTTTTAAATTTTTTAGTTTTATATATTTATATTTTTTTATTTAGAGCGACACATATCATCATTTTATTGGTACTGATATGGCACACTAACGGAATATGTCAAGTGTTTTGATGCAATTTTACTACAATGACCAAATTGTTATTTTGGCCTACTCCAAAGACCGTGGATTTTTTTTTTTTTTTTTTTTATATATATATATATTTCAGAGAGTGATTTGTAATTTAGACCAACTAAATGGATTAATTTTAAATTTATTCTTAATTAAAAAAAATAAAATAAAATAAAATAAAAAGTTGAGAGAGGAGAGGAAGTAGTTGCTGAACAGTTTTGAAAGGCTTTACTGGTTGTTTGCCTCCACGTGATTGGCCGCTTGCTTGGGATGGTATGAACTATGCGTTCGCAAGGAATTAGGATCCGAACTGGAAAATATCTGATTAGTTGTAGTGGAAGAGTATTTTTATCTACTCAAAAAGTAGAAAAATTAAAATACTCCTCAAGTATAACTAACTAGATACTTTCTAATTCATTTGAAATGTAGAGGATCCTGTTCTGTTGGCGAGGTGGGCACGAGGCAAATGCATCTTCCTTTACTTCTCCAAATAACCCAGCCAACACCAGCGTAGACAAGCCCATACTTATGGCCACTGACATTTATGCTCTTCACCAGGGGCATGCGGAAATCCCACTCCAGCTCAGGGTGAAGGAATGGGGCTATGAACCCTCCACTGGCAGCATCAACGTGGATTGAGGTGTCCCACCCAAGCAGTTCATTCAAGAGCTTCACATTCTCAAACTCTCCCGTCAAGGTTGATCCAAGAATTGCTGCAACACAGATGGTGTTCTCATCTACCATCTCTGCTGCCTTCACAGGATCCATCACATGATATCCCTTGTGTGGGACAATACTTGATAGAATAATGTTTATCATGGAAGTTGCTTTTGACTTGATGTTAGTTAATTTTTTTGTGACAATTTTATCATTTTCATTGATATTAATCATTAGATTTTGTGTTTGATGGAAATTTTGTGTGTGGCGGACTAGTTTTCTTATGTAAATTTTTGTTGTTGCATTAAACTATTCAATTAGTTTTTTAAAAGCCTCAAAACATTCAAACTAGGCCCAAAAAGGTTCAAAACCCATTCAGTCGAAAAAAAAAAAAAAAATTTCTAAAACTAAAAGCTCGAATAAAAGCCCAACCCGTATTCCACCTACCGCCCACCACATCCATCGACTTGGTAGCGGTGAATATTGAAAATCTCATTCAGTCGAGAAAGGTCAATGGTATTTCCAACTTACCAACTCACAAACACCCAGCCCTATTAGGAGGATTTCATCACTAATAGGAACAATAGTAATTGGAGGCAATCACTTTGATTCATGGAGGCGGCCCATCTAATAAGATTATGCACAAGTTTGTTGACGTTGCAATGAATTTTCTCAAACGACCAATCAAGAATGGAATTCAGTAGACGGCGAGTTTCTAAGATGAAGGGATTCAATCACCATAATCATATGACAACCTATAAATCTTGGTCTTTTTCCCAATGTTTTGGGCTCTATTAGAAATGTCATGATGTCAAGATGCAAAAAAAAAAAGAAAAAAAAAAAAGTAATTGTCAATAGTTATAATGAAAGAAATAGTTTCCATACTATATGAGTTGTATTCCTCTCGGTCCATTGTACACTCATTCACAAAATAATGGAAAAAATTATATTGATTTGGTGCTATGGTAGAAGCCCCTACCAGGCCCCATCATGAAAGATCATTGCAGGTTTGGTACTTATTTTTGTATGATTAGTTTAGGCCTTCCCCTTACATTGATATTTTGTAATAGAGTAATAATAGAATCCAATCTCATCATCATTTCACTATGCTCATATGAAATCTTCATTAAACAACATTAAAAAGGAAAAAAATTGATAATGCCATCTGTGAAATAGGAATATGTCATTTAGAAATAACAAGGCTATCATTGAGAAATTAAAAGTTCAAATATGCATCCACACACAACATGTCAACATTATAAATAAAATGTTTGCCTTGCAAGCACAGAGCTTACTAACGGCAAGGTCGCTTTCACTACAAGAGGTCAAAGGATAAACAACAAACTAGAAGGAGCTTCGCACACTTAAAACTGTTATCAAACAGTGTTTATTGTCTGGAAGATGGAGGATGGAGGTGGAGGGGAGGAATTTAGTTTTTAGGATGCACATAATAAGCATAAATGGTGTAGAAGGTCTGCAAAAAAGTAAGCACTAAAAGCACAAACCCAACAATTGCCGAAATCAACAACCATGGCTTTCCAAAATACTCGCGCTTGAAGCTCGTCCACTTGCCCCAATTCAACCTTTTCCGATAATACTTGTTTACATCTCCAAAAACGTCCAACAAGAAAAAGTAATCACTGTCACCACGATCTTTATAAATGGTCAAGTCCTTGCCCAATTTATTGATGAATTGCATAGCCTCGGCGTCAGTCCCTAAGAAATTGTCAATGACGCGACGGTTACAAAGGTAGTCAATGTCCCTAGCAGTGTTGACAAGGCAGTCCAGCAATGTAACGTAAATCGAAAAGTATTTGGAAACGTTGCACGACTGCTCGAATGCCACACAGTTCACTAGCAATGAGCACATTGAGTCGTCGAGAATTATACCGGGCATCTTAATCACACCGTTGTTGAATTTCATATCCAAGAAGCTGTCCGCCGTATGCCGATTGACCTTAATCCCGGCACGACGTAGCTTCATGACACAGGGAATTAGAGTGAATGGTCTGTAATCGTATGTTTTCTGCATTTTTTTATAATGAGCACGTGAGATAATAGCTTTATTATAAGCACGTGAGATAAATAACAACCGAACAAGGTCCAGCAAATGCAACCAGTGGAGCCGATCAGTCGTAGGCATGTTTCTGGATTCTGGGATGATCGATATGGAGCAAAGAAAATTCGTGGCGATAACGAACAAGGACTTACGGGAGCTAATATTAAAGCAAATTGTATATAACGTATTCAAAACACAAGACGGGATCTGATTCTCAAGCAAAAGCAAGTCCCCGAATATCTTGGGTAATATTACCATATCTAGCCTGTAGAGAGGGTTGTTGTAGATGGACCGTTCATCTCGATCTAGTTCAGTTAAATTTAATTTAGCGCGGAAAAACAACGCTAGTATAAAAAAACCATCAATGACCATCATTTGAAGGAGGTCATCGGTACTCATGAGGTTGATGGTTTCGGATTCGGATTCGGAATAACACTCCCTCACTTCCTTTTCAAGTGGACGTAATTGTATCAAGCACTCCGCTAACTTTCCCTTTCTACTCTCCATAAAGGGGGCGAGGCACCGCCACTTGAGCTCCTCCATCATCTGGAGCTGAGGCTTGCCGTGGTGGTAAGGCCCGAGGGCGACCACCTGGGGCTCGAGTGACTTACCGTTTATGTTCTTGAGCCTCCTAGGAAGCCTGAAGATGCAACGCTTTTCATTGGTTCCTGTTTCAGGAGGCAATGTTGATGGGTACCTACTACTCTTGGAGAACCTGTCTTCCATCTTGGCTAGGAGGCCCTCGTCGACGACGTGATCAGTAGCTTCTCCTTCCACAATTTCCATCGCGAGCGTTTTAGACTCTCAGCGATTTTCTTCGTGGGTTTTGGTCTTGGGTGTACGTGAAGTTGAAGCTGGGGAGTACTGGCGCCCTGGGGTTGAGGGGAAGAACATGTTAGTACATATATATGGCTATCATTCCCAATTCCTCCCCCATCGTGTCTTCTATTGGGAAGGATCCCCAGTATAACCCATCCCTTTTGTTGTATTTGCTCAAAAAAAAAAAAGAATTAAAACAGTGAAATATTATATTTGTAAATTGTATCCTATTAGCCATGCATCTCTATCCACATCTTTAATTAATAGTAAGTATACCTCTCTTTTGCTTAATTATATCTCTCTTTTAGCAAAATTACATGGGCATGTCACCCGTGTGTATGTATCATGTATGTGAGAATAATAAATCCCAGAAAACAAGCAAAGAAATATTATAAGTCAAAACAGGCATACAAAACTATAAACAAAATCTTAAAGTTGCAAGCTAATTTACATACCTGTTCTATTTGATGCTGAATTCCCACTACAGATCGAGTTGCAAAACTAGACGGTGACCCTCACAGAAACCAGCTCAAGCAAATAAAATTCAGAACCCATCTACACGGCTCGATCTGAAAGTGTAAGGAGCTTTGAAGCAATTGGAGGAGTAGGGAGAACCGAAGACTGAAGAAGCCGACCGTAAAGTGAAGACTTTGAAAAGTCAGTACTGACTCGTCAGTTGCTTGGGGTCTGAAATGCAAAAGGGTAAAGGGTGTCATAGGTGAGAGTTTAGAAATTTGTTAAGCATTTTGTCTTTTGTTGGGACGTGGGCCAGCCCACCATTCGGATATATATATATAAACACTAATTAATCAATTATTGAAAAAATTGATTAATTAGTGTAACAGTACTAAATAACATTATTCGGAAATTTCATATATTTAGCTACATAACAGATTTGATGAAATAACCATTTATTATAAGAGTCATCAACAAATCCACACAGCAATAAATAATAAATAACATATATATTATGTCTGTATCCAGTCCCTAGCTAGGGAAAAAGCAAAGATAAATTTTACAAGGTAGCATGCATATATAAGACACAAATCTCTGAGGACTAACAAGCTCCACTCTTCCTGCCCCGCACAAATCGCCTCCAGGTGTTAATTACCTCCTCCTCGGTCTCTCTTACACTCTTTTCAACATTCTTTCTGCCGTCTTGTGTCTCATCAACGGTAGCTGTGACATGAGCAGCTTTGGTGGAGACATGGCTGGAGGCGAATTCATCCATCTCCTTCAAAACTCTGTCTATATGCGTAACAAGTCTCTCGGCCAGGTCCGGCTGAAATCCTCTCGGATAACTACCGAAGAACGGCGATGCATTCGGCATTGGGCGGCATTGTGTACTGTTGGGACGATCCATCCAAACCTTCTCAAATTCTCGATATCTCAAACACGTGTATTTGCTGTCTGTCTTTCGGGAGAGGGCTACCAGGGCACTCCAACATCCTTGGAGACAATGTCAAATCGCCTGTTTTCTCTATTCCTTCTTTCAGATTCGGCATTCTCGGTGCAGTTTTCCATGATGTTTTGTAACCCTTACACAAACAAGATCAACACAATTATGATATAGCATAAAAGGTATTACTTGACCAAATTATAAGCAATCTAAACTATTTCCAGACAATCAATGTGCTAAATCAATCCAGGAAGGAATTTTTCAATCCTTCAAAGGTTTGAAATTTAAAATGGAAGCAGAAAGTACCTCAAAGCCCAACCGTATAAACTGGTAATATTGAGCAATTATCGACTAGAGCCTGCGAGATTGAACTTGTTACAATAAATAAATAAATAAATATAAAGAAAAAATAAAGGAGAGAAGAAAAATGATAAGGAAAACAGACTCATTAGACTTGTTACTGAAAATCTGAAATCTGCAAACCCTTTGCTTGTTTATAATGATTTTTACACTGATAAGTTAACAAGACTGCCTAAATTTATGAAGGTTACGAAGTGTTAATATGTAAATAAAATGATTACATTTTTCTGTCTTTTCTATCAGCTTAAATTGGTTTGGATAAATGATTATTTAACATGATATTAGAGGAAAGAACATGAGTTTGGACACTGACTTCACAGTTTATTTTTAATTCAATTAAATATTTCATGTGTTGATTAGCCTCACTTGTTGATGTAGAATTCGAGTCCGCACGTGAGAGAGATAAATCAACCACTTCCTATAACAGCTTAAACTAATGCAGATACAGCGAATCCCTCTATGCATGAAAATAAATCCACCATTTCCTATGGGTATTACCTTTGGAGAAGTTGAGGGTGAATGTGGGTTGATTAGATCTGTTAGGTGTGACTTGTCACCCATTACACGTGGGCCCCACTAGTTCTCTACTCCTTTTGGGTTTAGGAGACTTTTGTCCAAGTTTGATTTGGAGTCCTTCTCCTATGTGTAATTGGACTCCTTGTTTGATTTATAGTAGGAGTCCTAGACCAACATGTAAAAGGAGAGTTAAGCTTCTATATAAGGAACAAAGCACAAGGTGAATTAGTGTATGTGTGCCAAAAACGTGAAGCACCAAAGGGAGGAGAAAAAGGAGAGAATTTGAGAGAAGGAGGTACAAGGGCAGCAAGGGTGTTTTCTTCTTGGTGGTTTTTGGGGGAGCCAAAAACAAGTGATTAGAAGAAAAAGGGTGCTGCAGAGTGAGAGAAGAAAATAGAGATCAGCCGTCATCCGTTCCAGCAAAAGAAGAGTTTGTACATCTGTCTTTTGTATTCTATTTTGGAAATAATCTCTCTTGTGTGATAGTGAGATTTGGGTGTATTGGGGCTTTGGGATCTGAGTGATTTTCTTTCTACTATTTTTGTACTCCATCTTTAGATAGTGGATTTTCTCAGGTCGTCTCTCGCTTGATGGATGTAGGCTTGTTAAGCCAAACCACTTAAATCTTTGTGTCGTGTGTGATTGCTTATCTTTGTTATTCCGCATTCTTCTTATTTTTCGCATCTCACGGGTCTTGGGAAATAGGATTAATTTCCTAACAACCGTATCGAGTGTTGGTTTGAGTGGGAGCGATGGCAAGTGAAGAAGGAAAGATGGGAATCGAGAAGTTCAACGGCAAAGATTTTGGGTTTTGGAAGGTACAGATTGAAGATATTCTTTATGGGAAGGATCTTCATCAACCTCTTTTGGAAGAACAACCCGACGACATGGATGATAGCGAGTGGGCTCTGCTTGATCGTAAAGCCCTAGCAGCTATCGGTTATCATCACAAAATCGATTGCACACAACGTTGTAAAGGAGAAGACAGCAGCAGGTCTAATGGCGGCTTTGTCAAGCATGTATGAGAAGCCGTCGGCTAACAACAAGGTGCATCTGATGAAGAAATTGTTCAACCTAAAGATGGCGGAAGGAGCTTCGGTGGCACATCATCTCAATGAGTTCAACATCATCACAAATCAATTGTCCTCGGTGGAAATTAATTTTGATGATGAGGTTCGCGCGTTGATCGTCTTGGCATCTTTGCCCAATAGCTGGGAAGCAGTGAGAATGGCTGTGAGTAACTCTGTAGGAAAGAGTAAACTGAGCTATGAAGACGTCAGGGATTTGATTCTCAGTGAAGAGGTTCGCAGAAAAGATGTGGGTAAAACCTCTTGTTCTGGTGCTGCTTTAAACCTCGAGACTCGGGGCAGAGGACAAGATAGAAACTCTGGTCAAGGCAGCTCAAATTTCAGAAAAGGGAGAAGCAAATCCAGATTCGGACAACAACCTGAGTGTTGGAATTGTGGCAAGACTGGCCACTACAAGAAGAATTGCAGGGAACTGCGGAAGGAGACTGGGAGTGATTATGCAAATGAAGTGACAGAAGAAGTATATGATGCCTTACTTCTATCTGTTGATAGTCCCCTTGATTCTTGGGTCTTAGACTCAGGAGTATCTTTTCATACGACAGCGATCCGTGAAATTCTCGAGAACTATGTTGCTGGAGATTTCGGGAAGGTGTATTTGGTGACGAACGGCCTTTGGATGTTGTGGGCCTAGGCGATGTTCGCATTAGAGTTCACGATGACTCGGTATGGAAGCTACGAGAAGGTCGGGCATGTTCGGGTGAAGAAGAATCGATTTGATGGGACGACTTGATGAAGAAGGGCATTCAATTCATTTCCACGGTGGAAAGTGGAAGGTCGACAAGGAGCCATGATTTTGGCTACTGGTCATAAAACAAATACTCTCTATATGACCACGAACAGCAAGGATACAGATGCTGTTGTAGATACGACTGTTGACTCAAAACTATGGCACCTAAGGCTTGGGCACATGAGCGGGAAAGAGATGAAGGTACTTATGTCAAAAGGAAACTACCGGTTAAAGTCGGTTGAGTCCGATTTGTGTGAAGGCTGCATCATAGGGAAGCGAAGAAGGTGAGTTTCGTGGAAGTTGGCAAAACACCTAAGCTTGGAAAGTCGGAGCCGGTACACACAGATTTGTGGGGTCCAGCACCGTGGCATCTCTTGAGGCTCGCGGTATTACATCACATTTATTGATGACTCAGCGAGGAAGGTATGGGTTTATTTCTTGAAAAGTAAATCTGATGTATTTGAGACTTTTAAGAAATGGAAGGCCATGGTTGAGACTAAAACGGGCTTGAAGCTCAAGTATTTGAGATCAGACAATGGAGGAGAATACGAAGACAGGAGGTTTAAACAGTTTTGCGCAGTGAATGGGATTAGAATGGAGAAAACTATCCCGGGAATGCCGCAGCGGAATGGCGTGGCTGAGCGCATGAACAGGACTCTCAATGAGCGTGCTAGGAGTATGAGGTTGCATGCTGGGTTACCAAAGACTTTACGGGCGTGATGCAAAGAGCACTCACGCATACGATAAATAGGGGTCTTCCGTTCCTCTGAGCCATAGACTCTTGGAAGAAGTGCAGGAGTGGAAAAGAGGTAAATCTTTCACATTTGAAAGTTTTTGGTTGTGCTTCAGATGTCCATGTTGAGTGCGATGCTATGAGAAAACTAGATGGTAAATCTAGTAAGTGTTTCTTCATCGATATGGAGATGAGGCCTTGGTTATCGATTTTGGGATGATCAAAATCGGAGGATTATTAGAAGTCGAATGTGACTTTTAATGAGTGTGCTATGTACAAGGATGAGTCAAGTGCGAGAACCTCGAGTTACTGAGCATGAACCAAAGAAGTCCGAGTTTGTTAACTTAGATGAGCTTTACGAAAGTCAGGCAGAAAGAGAAATAATTCGTGGAGGTGGAGCTTGATAAACAGTGTTCACTCACGGATGAATGTGATGACAGAAAATCTTCAAGAAACTTACAGCACCGGGAAGAGTCTTATTCTTTAGCAAGAGGCAAAGAGAAACGTGATCGAAAAGCAACAAAGAGGTATGGCTTTGAGGATATGATTTCTTTTGCTCGAGCAGCTAGTAGTGGAGATCCATCGTCTGTTCAGAATGGTATACTGAAAGAGGTAGAGTCACTACGGAATGGTAAAGCTTGGGAATCGGCAGAATTACTCAAGGGAAAGAAGGCTAAAGGGTGCAGATGGGTCTACAGGAAGAAAGAGTCATTGGAAAAAGCTGTATGGTCGACGGGGCTGATAGGGAGGCATGGTGTAATGTCTAAATCAAGTCCTATGCTCAAGTTCAAGAGGCGCTTGGACTTGAAGGACACTTGTAGAGTGTGATTGCCCTTGGGGGCTGAGGCGGAGACATCTGGAGGAGACACCTTTTGGTAGACTTGATGGGATTCAAGTCAAGGTGGAGATTGTTAGGTGTGACTTGTCACCCATTACACGTGGGCCCCACTAGTTCTCTACTCCTTTTGGGTTTAGGAGACTTTTGTCCAAGTTTGATTTGGAGTCCTTCTCCTATGTGTAATTGGACTCCTTGTTTGATTTATAGTAGGAGTCCTAGACCAACATGTAAAAGGAGAGTTAAGCTTCTATATAAGGAACAAAGCACAAGGTGAATTAGTGTATGTGTGCCAAAAACGTGAAGCACCAAAGGGAGGAGAAAAAGGAGAGAATTTGAGAGAAGGAGGTACAAGGGCAGCAAGGGTGTTTTCTTCTTGGTGGTTTTTGGGGGAGCCAAAAACAAGTGATTAGAAGAAAAAGGGTGCTGCAGAGTGAGAGAAGAAAATAGAGATCAGCCGTCATCCGTTCCAGCAAAAGAAGAGTTTGTACATCTGTCTTTTGTATTCTATTTTGGGAATAATCTCTCTTGTGTGATAGTGAGATTTGGGTGTATTGGGGCTTTGGGATCTGAGTGATTTTCTTTCTACTATTTTTGTACTCCATCTTTAGATAGTGGATTTTCTCCGGGTCGTCTCCGCCAGTGGATGTAGGCTTGTTAAGCCGAACCACTTAAATCTTTGTGTCGTGTGTGATTGCTTATCTTTGTTATTCCGCATTCTTCTTATTTTTCGCATCTCACGGGTCTTGGGAAATAGGATTAATTTCCTAACAAGATCCAAGATAGTTGATGTGAAAGACAAGCTCATCAGGCAGATCCTCTTTACTTCTCCAAATAACCCAGCCAATACCAGCGTAGACAAGCCCGTACTTATGACCACTAACATTTATGCTCTTCACCAAGGGCAATCGGAAATCCCACTCCAGCTCAGGGTGAAGGAAAGGGGCTATGAACCCTCCACTGGCAGCATCAACATGGATTGGCGTGTCCCACCCTGTCTCCTTATTCTTTTTGACAAGCAGTTCATTCAGGAGCTTCACATTCTCAAACTCTCCTGTCAAGGTAGATCCAAGAATTGCTACAACACAGATGGTGTTCTCATCTACCATCTCTGCTGCCTTCACAGGATCCATCACATAATATCCCTCAGACAATTTTACCTCCTTCAGCTCCACCTCAAAGTACCTAGCAAATTTCTCCCAGCAAACCTGTGGACCATATAATTTTTAGGTAATTCACCATTCATATATATACTAAAATCATCTTAGTAGTTGCAATATTAAAAAACAAAATCATCTTAGAAACATCTAGTTCCACTCATACAAAAATAGATTCTATATAGCCCTATATATTAGGTAAAAGAATCAAAAAACAACTAGATATATAGTGCTCATGAATGAATGATATGTCATATGTGTTAGAATATTAATTAAGTTATTAGATTCACAGTTTCTTATCAGCTTCAGTTTTGGAATAATGATGACTTAATATGATATCAAAGCAGAGGTTCTAAATTCGAACCATATATCTGTAATTCACCTCTTATTTCTTATCATCTTAAGCAAAGGTCATAAGTTCGAACTATATCTTTGTAGTTTATTTTTCATTTCAATTAAATATTTTATGTATTCTGTCTCACTTATTAAGAGAGAATGTTAGAATATTAATAACTTAAACTTTTGAGATAAGTAGTGATTTTATAATTACAATCACAGCTAAACAAAGTCTAATCCCAATAGAGAAGGGTCTAGCTGTTAATAACTTGACCATACTATCCAGGGCTTAATCTTTCTTCTTTCTGTACAGTGATAATTGAGGTAGATTTGAACAAGAAAAATGCACTGCACACTAAATAATAGGATCAACAAAGACTGCAATTTTCAAATATTTTCGCAGTCTAAAATATTAGTAAAACCAGAAAGTGAAACCCACCTGCACATTGGCTCCAGTGACAATGTTAGGCTTATCATATGGTTTGCCCTCTAATTTTCTCCTCGCCTGCCACTTCCTTTTAAAAGCTAGACCTGCCAGCATTATTGCCTCTGATGATCCCACGGTACCCACACCAATAGCAGTCTCAGTTTCCCCAAAAGGAGCATTGAAGAGGTGGGCTATCATATTCACACACCGGTTCTGCAGAATTATCAATCTTTTGTAATTAAGAGATGAACATTTAGACTGATCAAATGCATATATCTCAAAACTTTCAAAATAGAGGCCCAATGTGAGTTTTCTTTTCTGCAATTTGGTTTAAAATCGCACTTTTTGTTTATGAAATTGTAATGCCAAACGCACCCTAAAAGCTATAACATGTCCAACCAAGAACCCTATACTTCTTGAAACCAATTGAAAATTCAGTAAGTAAATCTTGCATATGCAGGAAAAGGTTTGAGTTGATTCCCTGTAACTAACATTTATTTCAACAACAATTCCTTCAACCAGTTTCATTATTAAGTCCCAAAGACCAAATTATGATTTGGGTTAAATTATTAAATTATAGAATATAAACTATAGGACAAAAAAAAAAAAAAAAAAAAAGATGTGTCAGGTTTAACCAAATATTTTAGAGTAGTCCTCCCAACATGAGTCCTCCACCTGCAAACCTGATAAATATTGAATATTTTCCTTTTTTTTTTTTTTTTTTTTTATTTGATATGCTGGATTGAAAATGCCAATCTTTCAAAGTCAATGATTACATTATTTTTGAGAAATTATTAGGTACACTCCCCCACTTGGGGATTCATCCAATAAAACCAATAGAGGTCCCCCCCACCTAACCTAAGCCATGGGCCTTATTGGTCACCCATATATATAGGAGTCGTCCAGGGAAATATGATCACACAATTCTACACTTAGAAAAGAACAAAAAGAATTATCTAGATTTGAAACCATAAAGCAAGAAGAAACGACAAAAAAAAATAAATAAATAAATAAAACGAAAAGAACAAAGGATAAGATTGATCTAGCTACTTTGAAAGGTGACAATTACCCACTAGATAGTGAGACTCTTACTTAAGTAATTAAATAATTAATTACCCACTAGATAGTGAGACTCTTACTTAAATAATTAAATTTATCTTTATAAAAAGTTTATTTAGAGAAATTAGCTTATATTAGAATAAATATTTATCAGTATTTTCAAAATGAGTAATATTAAATGAGCATTGCCGTGTTAACTCTGTGAGACCGAATTAACATCATCTTCAGTTCATTTCAGAAGATCTTAATTTGGTCTCACTGAAAATATGTTATATTAGAAAGAGGACAAAAATATCTTTATAATATAATTAACTAGATAGCCTCTGTCTCAAATGAACCCGAGAAATCCTGATCTGGCGAAACCCGGGTGTAAACCACTATTCGACCAGTATCCTGACATAACATTTGCAATCCACCCTTAGATTAACATTGTTAAATCCAATGGTCTAGGATAGTGGTGGAAAATTAATATTCCTTTCCAAAATAGTAGCTTCGAGAGGCAGCCAGCTCTCATCCCTAGATGCTTGTAAAAGAAATCAATTTAAAAAGTCTCAGACAAAGAGGGTGGAACTAAAATCTGAACCTTGAAAAAGCTGCATTTCTATTTTAGCCTGATAGATTTATAAACAAAAACAAAACAAAACAAAATATCCAATCATATATATATATATGTGTGCGCAAAGCGATCTCGACCTGGAGCTCGGTGGTGACAGGGTATTCGTCCATATCAACGTAGTTCTTGTTGAGGGAGGCCATGATGAGTTTATCGCACTCCGGCTCCATCCACGTCGTCACAAACGACGCCAAATTCAGCCTCGGTATCCCGTCCAAAAGCAACTCGTCGTTTATGATCTGGTACGCCGCTTCCTTCGGTATCGCCTGCTCCGGCATCTTGAACCTGCACCAAAACCAAACACTCTCTCATCAATCAATCAATCATCATCATCTCATCATCCATTCACAACACACACACACACGACGACGTTTCGGGTACTCACTTGGGAAGGGGCGTACGCACATATCTGGAAGCGAAAGTAGAGCAGAGATGCTCGTCGGAGTCCGGCGTCGTCGTCGTTATCACCATTTCTTTTTTTTCTTTTTTTCTTTCTCTTGTTTCCCAAACAGATCCGGGGAATTCAATTCAGGAAATGAATTTCCTTGGTCTCTGAAGAAGCAAGGATATAGGGAGGGAGACACGTACTTATCTGTAGAGAAAGTGGTTGGGTAAGTTCCGCAGTAGTCCCCACTTGCACTCAAAGGTTTTAGTTCACCACCGACCAAAGCACCTACATTTGTGGGCATAGGATGCGTACGATTAATACTTTTTCTTTTTTTTTTTTTTTTTTTTTTTTTTTTTAACGGGGAAAGAAGGGGTAATCAATTACTATTTCATTTAAAAAATAATTTAATTTTTTAGTTTTTTAATAATTTATGAATGAAAAGGCGGACGATTATTATACTAACCACTAACCGCTTTTGAATGAGTTAAAAAAAATTATTAATTGTTTAGGCGTTTACGGTTAGCAATTTTAAGTTTTAAAAAACCTACACTTATATATATATATATATATATATATATATATGAAACGACGTCATTTTTATGTCTTAACATATATAAAAATATATAAATGATATCATATGTAGTATAATATTATTATATCATTATAAAAATGATGCCGTCTTTTTTTTAAAAAATTTATATAAAAAAAAATGATTATTAAGGTTATTAATCACTAAGCGGAGGCAGTTAGTGAATTTTACTAACTGCCTAGGCAAAAGACTCAACGATTATAACCGTCTTTTCATCCTTATTTAATATGAAATCTCTTCCACGTATACAAAAGTGCCACTTCAGGGTGAAGTAAAGAGCACGCGGCGTGCCAAGTACGCCCGTGCAAATTTTTTTTTTTTGCATTAAAATATTAAAAAAAAAAATTTCCTGCAAGCCGTGTACTCTGAATCACGACTCACCACTTCAAAGAGTGCTTTGATCAGTTTCAAATCATAGAAAGTGATTCTATAAATTAAAAGAAAAAAAAAAATTAAACCAACTTAATGAATGAGACTTAACATGAAAAATATTTAATTAAAATTTAAAATTAATCACATAAAGACAGGGTTTAAATTATGTTATAATTTCGTGTTAAATCATCAAATTATGAATTTAATAAATATTTAATAATCATTTGAAATGTTTCATTTCTTCAACAATTTAATATGTCAGAAGTTAGCTGGATAGTAAATTTGGCCATTTAATATATATAAATATATTATATTAAATGCTTGTGCATTGAATTATTATTATTTTTTTTCTTAGCATGGAAGTCGGATGAAAATCAAATGAAATATAAAATTTGTTAAATCAAGCTTCTTTAGTCGATATAATTTTTATTATTATTATTATTATATGAGAAGAAAAATATGAATGAAGTGTAAGGATTAAGTAAAACTGAATTAGTACGATAAAAATTGATGAGTGCAATCAACAACTAATA
This sequence comes from Corylus heterophylla, assembly GCA_016403345.1. Lineage (NCBI taxonomy): Eukaryota > Viridiplantae > Streptophyta > Magnoliopsida > Fagales > Betulaceae > Corylus > Corylus heterophylla. The sequence goes on along the minus strand of JADOBO010000239.1, from coordinate 41,139 downwards.
TCGGAATCTTCTTCGTTTTTTCACTTCACCGTATAATAATATAAATTAATGCATAAAGCAAAAGCAAGCAGTGGACCAAAATGATAACGAAATCCGCACTGCACTCTACACTCTACAGTTCTCCGCGTCCGCTTTTGTACTTTGCCAATTTTCGATCCGTGAGAACATTCCAGTATCTCTTTGAAATATATTCACTTTTATAATTATTAAAAAAAATTTCTCAATTTACGATATTAAACTTCTAATTTTTTATAACGTCATTCATTTTTTCGTTGAAGTCTAACGATTGAGTGTCAAAATTGTCAAAATAACCCCAATAATTTTTTAAAAAAATTATAAAAATTCAAGCATTGATAAGAATTTAACAAAATTTGCAAAAATACTTGTGCATGAATCTTTATAATTTTTTTTTATATATAAAAATGAGTATTTTGAGAATTTTGACAAGATTTAAAGAAGAAATTGAACCGATGTGTGACATTACAAATAATTAAAAATTTGATACATTAAATTGAAAAATTTTAAACTTTTAAAATGACGTTGAAAGTAATGAAGGTTACTGGTGGTGGAGTTAAGCGAAGACAAATGTGTTGCAATTTGCAAATCTAAATTAAATTTGGACTTAAAAGAAAATTTGAACCTCCTTCACACTCACGTTTAAGAATGAACTTTCCTTTTATGATTTTATTGGGGCTGCAAAATCCCACTTTTGCAGCCTGACCAAACCAGCCGTGGGTCATGCCAAACCCATGATGGGTCCTGCCTGACCCACGGCGTGGGTCTTGAGACCTAACAGCCATTTCTTCTTTCTCTACCAGACCCACACCATTTCTTCTCTCTCCTTCTTTCTCTCTTTTCTTTCTTTCTCTTGTTTTCATCAGGTGTATTTGGTTGTAAGTTATGTTAGTGCACTTAGCTTAGGTGGCAGTAGTTAATTAGGGGTTGCAAAAGTTGGGTTTTGCAACACAACCGCATAGTAGGGTTCTTTACTTAGAATAGTATCCTCTCAATTTCCTAGCCTTTTTATTTTTTTATTTTTGTAAGAAGCTATTTTTCAATTGAGAGAACTTCATTTATTATTAAATTTTTAAAAATGTCAATTTAAAGTTATTAGTTACCATCTTTCAAAAATTTGCTACGATAATCTTTTCGATCAAATGCATCATTAAATACTTGTCTAAATTCAAAGTATTTTGTAATTTTATAAATATCTTAGAGGTATATTGAGGATTTCACTCATCAAATTTTGACAGGAGGATTGAGATTGACATCAATCCTTCCTCAATTTTAAATCAATCAAATTGAAAACTTAAAAGAAAAAAAAAAAAAAAGACTTATTTGAATGATTGTTGGAACCTCTTGGTCGTGGTGCCTTTGGCCGGCAGGTGGCAATCCCATCGCTTTTCTCTTGCCGCTATCAGTTAGTGGTGTCATGCCAATGGGGCCGGGCCTCTTTGAAATTCTTCTTTCACTGATCATCACTTTCCCCTGTTTTAGAGGTATCTGTGCCGACAAGGAAAATCTTTATAGAATCAAAAACAAATTCAATTACTCATCATTATTTCTCCCACATGGGCCACATCCCACCACGACCAGCAATGGAGAATCAATTTCATGCAATCACTCTCATGTGAGAGGTTTTCTCACTCTCACTTGCTTGGGCGATTATCGGGTGAGATATGTTTCTTTGTATTCTAGCGTTTATTTTATGTACATTTTCGTTGCGTTGTGTTATGATCATATCATCTTAGTATCCCATATGAGTTAAGTTTAATATTGATCATATGTATATAAACTCTTGAGTACCCTTTTCTTGTAAGCCAGTTTTTAAGGGTAAGTTATACCCAAGATTTGTAACATTTGATATCAGAACTATCCACTACGTCGAGTATGATCGAATGAGTTGCGGTTTTATGGTTGAGCCACGGAGGAAACAATCGGTTTCTTTTTACCATGCGTGTATATAAATTATTAAGCACTCTTCTCTTGGAAGCTGCTTTTCAATGATGAATTATACTCAAAGTTTATAACACGTTGGCATGCTTCATTCACACAATACTTACCAGGAATCCAATGTGGTCAATTTGGATTCTTCGATATTTGACTTAAATTAGAGACTTGTCAATTAGCCAACAGACCAAGTCTTTTAATAGATAGGGTAAGCTTTTTAGTGAATCGGGGCCAAAGTTGGCCCAAGCACAATATACCTTCACCTTTTAACGTGAGATTTCAAAGGACCGAAAGGGGGCTATGACTTGTACTGGTCCCCCTCTGTCTCCGTCTCTGCTTGAGTAGGTGAGACTTGAGTAGCATCCCACACATGATATGTTACCCATTGCATACACAAGAAGAAACCTCATTGCACTGGATCCAATTTTGATCCAGTTTTGATCTTTCAAAATCATTTTTTTCTTTAAAATTTTCTTATTTAAAGAAGATAATTGTATGTTTATGCCATTTTTATTAGTTATTTGAGGAAAAATTAAACAGAGATCTAGGGTTGAAAATGATTCTTAATTCGGATAAATGATCAGATTAGAAACCAGAATCTTAAAGTCAAAACCACAAAAAAAAAAAAATACAAGAAGCCCTCTATCATAATTTTCCCCTAAATTTCATAGACATTTTAATCCTCTTTTTCCATCAATCAGACCATTAACCAACTCCAAAGAACAATCCTTATTTGCAGATTTCCATAAGCAATCTTCTCGCATCCTCAAGTGCTAAACAAAATATAAAGAGTAATTTTATCATTTACGCCTATTTTTCACCAACTAATGTAGCTTGTTTTTTAAGTGACTTACGTTGGGAGCCACTTAAAACACGTCACATCACCAGTATGAAATGAGTAAGAAAAGTATTAGCATCACTCAAATATAAACCACAACATAAGGGATGATCGGGCCGGGGAGGGAATAGGGGTTGAAAATAAGAGTGAATTACTCATCACTCCAATGAACACCTATCATATATATATTTCCAACAAAATTCATCATTTCAGAGTTCAATGATTAAAGTCCTTGTCTTGAACATTTACAAGAGACAAAAGAAGTGTGGGATAGCTATAGATCAAAAACCAGGTGTAGGCAAGAAATCAGTTACTCCAAAAAGAAAATAGTAATAAGGAAAAACAAAGAACTTAGGGTTCTTATCTACTTTGGCACTTATAAAGAAAGTATAAGTTAGAGGGTGTGTATAGTCGTCACAGAAAAACCCAAGTCCATCCCTGTGATGCTACAAACTGTTTCTGTATGTGTATCTGTATGTGTATTGTTACACTGGAGAGAAAAGAAAATTTGTTAACATGAATAAAAAAAATATTAAAAAAAAAATCAAATTTTAAGTATTAAACAGAATAAAAATAATTTCACAAACTTACATGACTTTCAGTTCCAACCCAACCAGTTTCTAGTGGCATGACTGAAGTTCTCTCTTTCTTTCTAGATGCAAGGCGAGATTTCAGCTGCACAACAATCAATATAATGTTTAAGCAACAAATGAGAGACATTATCTGGTAAATCAACAAACAGAAACATTGACTCAAATTGTTTTAAATAGGAATCTTTGTTTACTCAAATTGTCTCCCTACTAATAAATACCATGTTTTACATGAGTTTTCATTATTCAGAGGCTATTGAGAAGAAACCTGAAAACCATGAAGAGAGAGAAAGCCTAAACCTTTCTTAAGCTTAACCTTCCTTGCTTCTCTTCCTTATTAACAAACCACTATGAATCCTTAAGTTTTTTTCTGGGTGTTGGCGTTTGGCTGATAAGTTCATAAGGGCTGGAGTTCTGTAGAAGAAAGCCAAAGTTCTGGATTTGCTTTGGAACAGAAATCGATGGTGTCACTCATGGGATTACAAGACTTGCTTTGAGTCTACAAAGGTTTTGTGAGTACTTAAACAGATTATAATCCTTTTCTTCTATAGTAGACTTTTTGATGGCCAAGTGCCACCAGAGTTGTTTTTCTTTGGAATTGTTTCAAAAGTTTTTCACTTCATTAAAAAAATCCCTGCACAATATCTTTTGTTTACTGCACTTATATTTTGGATTTTTGTTGAATGATTTTGATTGGTTTGTGTCTCTCTAAATTTTAGTTGGTAAGTTTTAGAGATGGATACAATCTACACATCATAGACAATAGAAGACCATCTATATATAAAATTGGCAATCCAAAGAAAATTCCATCAGGAAACTAGTCATAAATACAAACACAACAGATATCCAGACTACCTTTATGCATAAAGTTCCATCAGAAGGAAAATTAGGACCAAGAAAGCTGGCATTTCATACCTTCTCTATATGCTTTAAATGCTGTAGAACCTTTTCTGTTTCTAGTTCCTGGAAAGGAAGAAGGTTGTGTCAAAATATAATCATATGGTTTTATACAAGAGAGCAAGAGAGAGAGAGAGTGAGAGAGAGCCCAGGGTCAGTAAAACTTAAAGACTGAAATTTTTCTAAGGTCTTGAGCTGTTTGGTGGCTACTCTAAAAAACATATTTTTTGAACAACCAGTTTGCTTAAAATTTTTGCTTGTCTTTGATGTTTTCCTATGAAGTGGGTGTAAGAGAATATTAAGATCTACAGATTGTGCATATGCCCCTAGAATTAAAACCTCAAACTTTGCTATGCTGTCTAAACTTTGCTTTGCTTGGACCTGTTCATTAGAACTTTGCTTGTGCTGGCAAAGAGCACAGTTTCTATATATCTTTTAATGCTTATATGACCTTTGGAACATAAGCATCTGGGGACATTGATTTGGTTCATTCAGATTACCAGCCAAATTTCTGGCCCTATTTGAAATGGGAATGAGCATTTTGGTGTCATCTTAACTACTGGTAAGGATTTGTTTGGACCTCTGTCCTATGATATATTTGGATCCACTCGAAAAATGTTAAAAGGAAATTTGGTCATCATGCATCTCAGATATCAGTGAGGATATGCGGACTATTCCAGGATACTAATAAGAATTATGTATAAGCTCCCATAGTATAATCTGCTCTGAATTCTGTTATGACAGTATGAACTTCTAAATTTATCCTATGCTTGAACTTGCCTCGTTTACCATTGATATCATGTAAATCCTTCTGCTGTCTTAAAACAAACTAATGCTGGAGCCTAAACCTTGCAATATATTTAGTTTCAGTTAGAAGTAAGTTCACTGCACTTCTACTACATACCATGCAAAATGATACTTTCCAAGTATAATGATCTAAATAACAAGTAAATCATTAGGAAAGTTTGTTAGCAGGAATGAAAAGTATATGTTATTACCTGAGGAACAGCACAGTCAGCATGGGCTGGGTCCCAAAGAACAGCGCAGGAACAATCCCAATTATCAGTTTGGACTTTGGCAAATGGAGCCCTGTAACATCAAATCTCACTAAAAGTTCCCCCTAAAGTAATCTAGACTATGACATGGATGCAGAGTCAGCATGTGTGCGTGTGAGTGTGATGAATGTATATACATAGCTATTATGCATACCAAAAAGTACACTGATTAATTAGAAGATATGCATCAAGAATAAATCTTATCCTTTTACCTGCGCCATTTTCCACATATAGTTCCTTTAACACGTTCCCTTGAGTCATCATATAAAACTTCACGACATTGAAGCCAATTACTCATAGATTTCGGCATGGGAAACTTGACCGAAAAGCTCGCCTAATAAGAGTAATATAAAAATGACAGTGCCTTAGATACATCTGATCATAAATTATCTCAACAAGAAAGATTTTCTAAGTGAAGTAAATCATACAGCTGATCATAAATATATTATTACCTTAATCAAACTAAACTTATAAGATGACAAATAATTCTAGCAACGAACATATTTCTAAACGTAATTTTCTTTCGAAAAATCTAGTTATTTTGAAAAATCAGTTTCATAGGTTGGAGCAAAGATTGCTTACATGTATGTCAATTGTTTCTGCTGGATCCATTTTGGAAGGTTCACCAATGCAATTAATAAATATGAGGGAATATAAGCGAAAGCAATATAGAAAGAACACAAAGAACTTACGGGTGGTTCGGTGTTAAACACCTACGTCCACCACTCGGAATACCCTTAAGGGTTACATTGTGCTCATTAACTTAATTTGTCTACAATACAAAGGTCCCTATTTATAGGGTAATGTCTAACTACAAGTTTGGTAATCAAATCTCTTTGATTTGATTATAATCTCATTATATGATTACAATCAACCCATAAATAGAGAATATTTCAATATCAGCATAATTATGAAATATATGGAAAATATATTATATTTTCCATATATTCTAACATCCCCCCTCAAACTCAAGGTGGAATATTTTGGAACCTTGAGTTTGAAATCTGAAACAATGATGACGGCGGTGGTGGAGGTGGGGAACGGGCCGTAGATGATGACGACTGCCGGAGGAGATAGAGGCTGGCGAGCAGCCAGTGACGGCGGCAGGTGGCTGGTGAATGCAGATTCAAAAGGGCCGACAACGGGCCAAACTCCAAAAAGGGCCATAATGGGCTAGGGCTGACAACGAGCCAAACTTCAAAAGGGGCCAACAACGGGCCAAAATCCAAAAGGGGCCGACAACAGGCCAGAGCTAACAATGAGCCAAAAATAAAATGGGCCAACAACAGGCCAGGGCTGACTATGAGCCAAAAATAAAAAGGGGCCAACTACGGGCAAGGGCTGACTATGAGCCAAAAATAAAAAGGGCCGACTTAGGCTAAAAATTAAAAAAAAAATGAGCCCACTTGGGTGGTTATCAGATCGGCGCACCGAACCTGACCGGCACGTTGCGCGCGTGATGTGGTCCACTTGGACCGCTTCTTCTTCCTTTTTATTTTTTTTTCACTTGGCTGAAACCTTCCTTTTCTTTTCTTCCTTTTCTTTTCTTTCTTTTCTCTCTCCTCACTCCACGCCACACGCAGCACCTTTTTCTTTTTCTTTTTTTTTTTTTTTTTGGCTGAAACCTTCTTTTTCTTTTCTCCCTTTTCTTTTCTTTCTTTTCTCCCTCCTCACTCCACGCCACACGCAGCACCCTTTTTTTTTTTTTTTTTTTACGCCTCTTGTCCCTTCTTTCTTTTCTTTCTCTTTCCTCCATTCACCAGTTTCTCCACGCCTATCTGTCCCATCTTTCTTCCTCTTTCTCTGCATATTTTGTTGCAATAGAGATGGCCATGCATGACTGGAGGAAAGGACGCTGGCATAACCGGAGGAGTAGATCTGGACGGCGCGGAAGCCGAAGACTAAGGCCGGTAGTGGTGGAAGCACTGGTTGCAGGGAGATTTGTGGCGGTGAATCGTGGACAGCCGGCAGTGCCGCGGCTGCTTCTGGAGTGACTTGCTGGCAGTGGAAGGTGTCGTTCGGTAGTGACAATGGCTATGGAAGGCATCGTTTGGGAGTGGGATGACGTCGGAGAAGGCCAGACGATGGCGCGGCTCTGTCGGATGGAAGGTAGGCTGAATTGGCTGTTGCTGACTAGTGGTGGGCTTTGTTGTGGTTGTTGGCAAACAATTGACTTGATCTTGTGATGGCAGGTTGGATCAGGCAAACAGTTGACTTGATCTTGTGATGGCAGGTTGGATCATACGATTGTTATGGAAAACAATTGGATTGACAGACAGAAACATGCTTGAGGAAAAGAAATATGAGATAAATTGAACAGCAAAAAAATAAGAAAAATAATTTGAGTCCACAAAGAAAGTGGCTCTGATACCATGTTGAAATAATAAATATGAGGAAATATAAGCGGAAGCAATATAGAAAGAACACAAAGAACTTACGGGTGGTTCGGTGTTAAACACCTACGTCCACCACTCGGAATACCCTTAAGGGCTACATTGTGCTCATTAACTTAATTTGTCTACAATACAAAGGTCCCTATTTATAGGGTAATGTCTAACTACAAGTTTGGTAATCAAATCTCTTTGATTTGATTATAATCTCATTATATGATTACAATCAACCCATAAATAGAGAATATTTCAATATCAGCATAATTATGGAATATATGGAAAATATAATATATTTTCCATATATTCTAACAGACATCACTGCACAAAAAGTAACAGGGTTGAAATAAGAAGATATATAAGCCCATAAATTCTAATCCTGTAAATTGTGGCATGGCATATGTTTAGCAAATGTTAAACAGGTAGAACTACGTGAGATAACCATTATAGGTCAAAGGAAAAGCTTCCCAGTCCACCCAACAACCTGTCTTCAAATACAATGATCTACAATCCTGCTTTGAAATTTATAATTGCACTTAAAAGAAGATGAGGTTCATTAACTAAACACGTGCAACTCACATGAAACCAGAATAAACTGAATTAAAAACAACAACAACAACACAGATTGTCAACAACCAAGAATGTAAAGATGAGCACTACCAGTTACCAATATGACATACTTGGAAATTTGATCACACCAGTCAGGAACTTTTGCCTGAAAGTCTTCGCCAATCCGAACTTTAGATGTATAGGACTCAGTCTGTTTCAACATGTGTGCTATTGGACCCAATCCAAATCTTGATGCAGTATAACTCCGAGTAATACGTGATTTTGAAAAGAATTCTTATTTGATGAATTGCAGTTCATTTTTGAACAAGAATGACAAAACCACTCATCAATCGGCAACATCCTCAGCCTAGGTTTGCAGCAAGATACATGGAATGCCTCTTCACATTGATCACAAAGCAACATATTCAATATATTTTCTGAAAGACTACACTGCTTACAAGACTGGGTATAGCCTCTATCACTACCAATTCCCAGAACGTCTGTAGAAGCACAACTTCTTTTAGGGCAAACACGTTCAAGCAATCCATTACTTCCTAATACAGAAATGCATAGTTCTTTGAGAAAGAGATCTTGATTTGAAACCTTAGAACCCTGAATATCATGACTAAGGCTCTCTGTAATGTGATTAGCCTCATTAGTTTTGATAACAGAACCAAATTTTATATCTGGTTCCCGTAAAGAACAGTCAGATCTAAGATCCTCCTTACCAAAGCTAACAGACTTTGAGTTAGTATTCACGTCTGGTTTTATGAAGACTTCAACTTCTGAACAAGGATTCTTGCTAAAGTTTTGTGAATTGAGGACAGAAGCATTACCACCATTTAACTCTAAAACTGATTTATCTGCAGAGAGAGAAGAAGCACTAGTTCCATCATCAATTGTATCCTCAACTTGAATGTCTGAAGGACCATTCTTAGCTGCAAATACAGGTACTTCATTAACTTCCACCTCAAGAGGAAAAATAACCACAGAATTTTTCAGGAGCTTCCTTCGCTTGCAAATGTAACTTGATCCAGAAGTTTCAAACGTTGTGCTGGCAGTCAATAGCTCTGACCCATCCTTAGAGAGTTCGTTACAGTTTATACAGCATTGCCTGGTTTCAGCATTTATCCACTCAAATGGTAAGTCTCGTTTCCCATGATCAGATGTAAAGGATAAAGCTGCTTCAAGTGAACTTGGGATAGAGCTCTGCAATAACATTTCCACACTAGCTCTCACGCTATGCTTTTTTTTTTTTTTTCCTTCTATTATTTGCAGATTTAACCACTATTTCGCCAAATGATTCTTCTTATCTGATAAAAACTACAAGAAGAACAACGTAGAACATCATCAGAACCCAGCGTTCTACTTCAGGCAGGAAATTTTGACCAATGTTAATCAGGTAAATGAGGACCGAAACAAAAAACAAAAGGAAAACCACTCAAACACACATCTGCAGTTAAAAAAGCAAAAGAAGATGAAAAATAAGCATATAGAATTAAAGAAACTGATAAACAAAGTATACAACTAGCACCCAATTATCCAAGAATAGGTTTGAAACTTTGTTCTTATATGGGGGAAATCATACTTTATTCACTTGGTCAAGTTTGAATTGCCAACCTGTGATTTAAAAAGTCACACTAGAGTCACCTGGGGTCTAGTTGCATTTGCTTTTGGTTCATGAGTTTATATATTCAAATTTTAATGAGATTACTATTGTTTTGCATGGGCTTGAAACCCTGGATTTATAATAAAAGATGTCACCCGAATGGATAAAGTATAACTTTTTGTACTAGAGATTGGCAAATCAAACACAACAGAAACCACGAGCAGGTAAAGTGTAACTAACCATCACATATATGTGCATGCATGTGTATGTGTCATCAGAAGCATACATTTTTTTTTAATATATAAGCAAGAAGAATATTACATAGTGCTAAAGCAAATCATCAAATGTAGTCTTCAGGTGGAGAAGAGAAGAAGAAGAAAAAAGAAAAAAAAAAAGGAGAAGAGAAGAAGAAGAAGAAGAAGAGGAGAAGATCGATTTTGAAGATTTTCTGGTTTTTCTGATTGATTTTTTAAGAGAGAGAGAGAAAATGAGAGTCGGAGAAAATTTTCTCAGCCTCTCACCATGGTGCAGATCGATCGATCTGTGTTTCTAGAACACAGATCCGCACGCACGCGGCAGGAGGAGGCTGCGGCGTGCAGAGGAATTCAAAGAAAAAAAATTTAATTAATTAATAATTAAAATTCCAAAAAAAATTAAAAAAATTAATTAATTTTTATTTAATTTTTAATTAACGCAGTCGTAACCCACACGCCGTAAAATTTTCCGACGCAGAAATGACACGTCAAAATTTTATGACGTGTCATTTTTGACACGCCGTAAAAATTCGACGTGGCAAAAATGCAACGCCGAAAATTTTCGACGTGTGAGTAACACGTCAGAATTCTTCGTGTTGCCTAGTCACACGTCAGAAATTTTTTCCCGACACTCGACACGCCGCCGAAACGACTCGTCGAAAAATTTCGACGCGTTCGGACACTAGAACACGCCAAAACGCTTGTCATTAAAAATGGTTTTTTGTAGTGTTGGATAACCTAACGAAAAGAAAAGGCCAAAAAAAAAAAAACCCACTAAAAAGCCCATCCCCAAAACAAGTCCCATAAACCGGCAGAAAATTCCATTCAAATCCAAACCTGGAAAATAAAAAGTAACCAAAAATGCCCAAGAAATCGAAGCCCAATGAAAAATAGTCAAAAGCAAAACAATCGAAGGCAAAAAAAAAAAAAAAAAAAAAAAAAATTCAAAAGACACCAATAGCCCAAAAAAAAAAAAAAAGGGGAACACCCTAAAACCAGGGGAAAAAAACTCAAGAAACACTAAACACCCTCAAATCGGTAAAAATGAAAAAGAAAGATTATGTAAATTAAAAGAAAAAGTTTTGATGGGATAGAAGCTAAGAGAAGGGTGCAATATATAAAAACATGGAATACCTATCAAAAACAAAACAAAACAAAACAAAAAAACCAAAACCAAAAACCACTAAAAAGCCATCCCAAAAAGAAGTCCAAACCAAAGCCCAAAAATCCCATTCACTGGCTTCGATTTTTGGGCCTTTAGATGACAAACCCTCTCTATTCACCTCACCACTTTTTCAAGCATTATTAGTTCAACAAAACTACTTATCGCATCACAATTATTAGCCAATCAAAAATGAAATGATCATGCGATATCGGGATTAAAATTATACTCAAAATCTAATAAAAAATAATAATACTAAAAAAAACAAGAATATAGAAGGGGGACAAACATAAAACTAATCCATATGTTTGACATTGTAGTGAGTTTTTGACTAAGCATTCAAATTCCAAGCCTTGTAATCCTAATTCATAATATCAACCCTTTCTGCTTTGCACACTATACATTATGTTTTATGTGACAATTCCTTGAAATCACTTATTCACCATTCCATTCATTTATATAAATATGAAGAATTTAAAAGAGGATGACCTCCTTAAACATTATTCTAATCCACCTAAAAATCTCTATCCACCATTCCATTTTAATTGCAAAAAAAAAAACAAAAAAACTTTTAAACAAAGATGTCGGCTGCACACAGACTAAATAGTAACCAAATGAATAATTAATGTGCGTTGCATCATACATTTTAATACTAACATTTTGCTTCAATTCTATAGCCGCTCCATAATTTTAATAGAGGTGTCAAAAAACTCAATCTCTCTAAAAAAATTCTACCCTTTTTATATCGTTTTAGATATAATGGAGGGAACAGAAATATTTAGCTAGTTGTAACCTTGTTTTGCTGCGGGGTTGCCTTCATAAAATCCAAAACAACTGTGGCTAAATATCTGTGGTAGTGATTTTATGTATGATTACATCCTCCTATGATATGTAAGTGATGGTTTGGTATGATCTTGTCAAAATCTATTGCATTTTAGCGGGGATGAACCCATCATGTAATCCATGGACAGTCAAGACCCTGTGTAAACAGGTATTAGTGACTATATAGTACAATTTTTTATGTATTGGTCAACCAAGAAATGAAAGAACAGATGAAAGCAAAATGTCAGACAAATTTTTTCCTCACCTGCATTCTTTGTCAATCTGAAGACATGCTTCAAGCATATTTGTACTTAAGCGATCCATTAAACTTTCCTCGGTAACGCGGTAATCAACACTTCCTACGAAGTATAAAAATATAAATCACATTATATATATAAGTCACTTACATGGTGATCATTGTTCTTTCCAAGGAAGAAAAAGCAGTTTAAGATGTAGTGCCAAATCTCTGAAGATGTGAACAAAGATACTTGGACATAGGCCAAAAAACTGAGGCAGAAAAGCATGTGAAAACAAGTACTCAAGAAATTGAAAGACTTCAGGTCATCAAGTAAACATGGCCATGTTGGATGTAAACTAACAGATTACCTATTTCGTTCTTAACATCAATGAATCCATCCTCCTTGATTCTTTGCATAAAGTCTTTCCCCAGGTGATCTTCAATGCCTTCTGTCAGAGCATAACGACCAGAAACACTGACAACCATGTAGATATCATGGTATTTAGAAGCATACAGTAGTACCGCACAGCCTCCTGCAATTATATTTTCAGAATTTACAAGAGTGGAAATTACACCTAAAATAAGACATTGCTTAATGAAGGCAATAGACCTTCAAAAAGAACCAGGAAAAAATACTTACACAGAAATGAAAGATAAGCAGATTTTAGGGCACAGACTAGGCAACATATTTACGTAAGGAGTAACGATTTGTGTTCATTTAAGGATTTTGTAGATGCAAATTCATATAGAAATTGAATCTAAAGATCACAAATTCCAAATCTCTCATTTTTTTTTATCTCTAAATAAACTTTCATATGATGACTAAATCTCATAGGTTGACTACGTCGAATAATCCAACATACCTTTTCTATGCCCGAGAATTGCCTTTGTTATGCGGTTTTCCCCAATGAAGTGTTGGATTACAGAATGTAAGTCATCAACCTCTCTCCAATAGTTACCATATTGAAACGAACCTTCACTTTCCCTGAGTAAAGCAAACTAGAACAATAAATTAAAGTGAAAAGGAAATGTGGGAGGTAAGAACTACCAAAAATTTCGTTCAAAAGTGGACCATATACCACAAATTTAAGCCATAGAAGAAGAACATGATAGAGACGGAGGAACAAACCCATGTCAAAAATATAAATGTCGTTGTTCTTTCTAAAATTGCAATCTTGTTTCTTTTTTCTTAGAATTTTTCACCAGAAAATCAATTGCGTTCTTATTGTGTGCAGTACATAGGCCTCAAAATTTCAGGCCAATGGAGTATGATCTCCTAAATAATAAATCCAAATAATTCTTTCACTAAGAAAGATGACAAGAATTTCACTTAGACTAGTCACTAAACCAGAGTACTACAATAACAAATTCAAAATCGATAAAAGCAAGTCATATGCTACCGTACAAACAACCCTACAAAATGTTTCACATATATATACAACCATCACCAAATGGCTCCTCATTTGGTTAGGATTTTCTAGTATTCATGTAGAAGAGCACTCATAACCATGGCACAAGAAGTGTAGGAAAAAATAATTCTTACTTAGACCTCAAATCATTAAATTAAGACTGATGGATTCCAAGTTTAGACATTTTTATGAGGCTGTTCTGCAACCCTGTGGTGTAAATCAGAGGGGCCTCATTCTCTATCCTCCATTTCTTTCCTCGCTTTTTTTTTTATATTATCGTTTCAATACCTTCTGCTCGCAACAACATCAGTAAAATGGGACGATGTTACTGACTTGAACACACAACGCTTCTCAAAAATTCCTACCGATTTGACCATACACAACTGCAAGGCATCCACGCACGCTTCTTAGTTATATTCTCTCTTCTTTCCTCCGGCCATTTTTCATCGATAATCGCAGAGAGAATGGCGAGGTTTTGATGCCCAGACTCGACAATCTCTTTGGTACGCTCAACCGCCGCCTTCTTCATTAATCCAGCATAGAGGGTTTTGTTTGGTGACGCTATGAGTTCCAAAGGCTTCAAATAACCGTCAACTCGCAAATCAGGAAATTCTTCTCCTGAAAATTCTTCTAATTCAATTGGACTCTTCAAAAAGATAAATGTTGAGGTGGGGAGATCATACAGTATTCTAACAGCAGTTGCAATTTATTTTATTTTATTTTTATTTTTTTAAATGGTAATGACTTTATGGTCTTCTTATTCCTATCACTTACGGTAGCAATTGAGGAGTTGATGGTTTTGCAAAATGATGTTCATGCCACAACAATCGAAACAATTTAACTATTAATTCATGAGTAATGCTAAAAGAAATTATGCTGATGTGATAGTTTTAATCAATTTTAATTTTATTTTTTAATAAATACTAAATGACATTAACATTATTGAATAATAATTATAGATAAAAATGTATTTTCCAACTTTACTCTAATTCAACATTTTTAACTCCTGTATTTTTCTTGGTGTTAATCTTATTTCTCACGGTTCTAAAAAGCAACCAAATAGGCAACAACTAATCTTCCAATGCACCTCTCTAGCAAGAATGGTTGGCATGTCTTGTCATTCTAATTAATTATTTAGTTGTAGACTTGCAGTTGATATAATTTTTACAAACATAACTTTCATATGAGACTAACATCTCATTCCCATTAGCTTTAAGTCAAATATATAATTTAAATGGTTAAATACCTAATACTTTCATGGGGTTTAGGAACTTTATTTTTACCCTTGTTTTGATAAAGGACCTACTTAGTCCATCGTTAATTGATCGTTAAGACCCACACGGACCAATCAAATATCGACACGGGTATATATATATATATATATATATATTTCTTTTCTTTTAAATTTAAAAATGTATTTTTTAATAAATAAATAAAATAAAAATAAAAGGAAAAAATTGGGGTGGCTCTCATTATGTGGCCAGCACCCTATCTCTGGGGATGGGGTGGCCAAACCACCTCCAATACCCATCGGGTGGCTGCCACCCTAAGGTCCTGGGGTGGCCGAGCCACCCCCAGCCACCTCATCCGGCAGGATGGGGTGGCAAGCCACCACATGGCCAAAGGGGGTGCCGAGCTACTCTAAATGGCCAAGAGCCACCCCCAATTTTTCCTTTTTTTTTTTTTTTTTAAATACATTTTTTTAAAAAAATTAAATAGGTGTCACGTGTCGATATCTTATTGGCCTACGTGTCATCCCTAACTCAACTAACGGATGGACTAAGTTGGTCCTTTATCAAAACCTAGGGAGTCTTGTGATAAAAATAAAATCCCAAGAGAGTAAAATAAAGTTCCTAAACCTGTGGGTATTAGGTATTTAACCCTAATTTAATTTATTTTATTTTTATATTCAATTTATCTAATGAATATAAAATAATTTTAGATGAATTCTTAGTTTTTCCAATAAATAATGCTATCAATATAGTTGTTTAATTTTGAACTTACTTATACTTCTATGAGAAATTAACACAAAATAAAATAATAAAGTTCAAAAAAGTCGTACAAATATATCATATAGAGTTTTTTTTTTTTTTTCCTTTTTCAAAGAGTAGTATTATAAACTAGAATTTTATTTTACAATTATACTACGATGTCGACGTAATGCTTTAACTAATCTTTGAATTAATATATATATTTAAAAAAATATAAGGATTTTTGTGATTATCACGTTGTAGTAGAATATTGAGATGAAAATGTGGTATATTATTCTATTTTAAACAATGTATTTTATAATTTTAATGACATAATATCATATATTTAAAAATCTTAATTATTGTTATAATTAAATAATTAAAATCCTATAAGTGTTTATTTATCTCTCAACGATATAAATGATGTCAAGTCCGAGCTAAGACTCGTGGAAGTAGAGACTAGTGAGTAGTAGGGTCATATGAGCTGCTCGCCTCAGCAAGGTTCGGCTCACTGCATAAGCTTGGCTCGTGCTCGACTTGAATATTAAATGAAACGCTTCATGAACACAAATCCTAACTCGAATATTAAATGAAGCAAGTTCTCTGACTCGTTAGGCTCTTGAGCAAGCTCAGATAAGCTCGTGTGTGTATGTGTATATATATATAAACTAAGTAACACATAATTAATTATAAATCTTATAATTATTAAAATCTTAAAATTCCATTTATATTTAAGCATTAGAAAATGAAAAATTATAGACCCTTTGTGATCGAGAGAGAGAAAGCAATCATTAAAAAGACCTCGATTCAATTAGAGTAGACCTAAACAAAAAGAAGAATCAAGCAGAAACTATTGAGGGAGATTGCAATGTAAACTATTTTAGAATCAAATTTCAAATAGACTCCAATAAGACTATCACTACTTGTCTAGTGAGTGAGAGTGAGAGAGTGAGAAATGAGAGTCTGTGTGAAAATACGCTATGACTGTGAGAGAGATTGAGAGAGAGACATTGAATTTATATAAGAACATAATGAACATTTAAAGGTAATTTTGGGTCAGTTCAGTAGGAAGAAGGACGAAGAGAAATTTGGATAATTTGAAATTGGATTAGAAAATTGTACGTGCACCACACACACGGATTAGAAAGTTTCAAAGCACAAGCACGTTGTAGTGTAGCCTTCAAATTTTTTCTTGTCCTGCAGACTAGGAATTGAGATCCTTCCAATTGAGCAGAATTGAAGATTCTCCAATTGTTAATTGTGGTTCTTGCTTTTAAATTTAATGGTCTACAAAATGTCTACCGCTTTTGTATAACCTAGACATTAAATGGTGGCTTTTGTTTTACCTAGGTTTAAATGATTTTATAGACCATTAAATTTAAAATGGCCACGATTAATAATTGGAGAATTTTCAATTTTTCCCAATTAAAATTTTTCTAATTTTTCCTTAATTAAAGGAAATCGGATTGAGGCATATTATAATTTTTAATGGCCTTGACGCGCATATTATAATTTGAAATTGAGGCATATTAATTTTTAAATTTAATGGCCTTCTTTCTTGCACGCATCCCATCCCTGTAGGCATATTATAATTTTTCTTTTGTCTTGTGTGTTGTGTCAATGACAATATAATAATATATTATAATTTTATTAATTTATAATACTATTTTTTCCACTCCAAAGTCTAAAGTAGGCTGCACTTGTACGGTATTGTCGAAACTGTTAAAAACTGAACTGTTCATCATCTTCAAGCTTTCAACATTTCATTTTTGCAAGATCAACATTTAACTTAAAAATTTTCAAATTTCAACGGAGCATAATATAGCCGAGCTTGAGGAAGGGGCATAATCATAGCTAAGAGGGGCATAATCAGACATAAAATTTTTTTACCATACTCGGGGATTTGGGAGTTGAGGTGGGCGGATGCCCCTCGACCCCCTAGATCCGCCCCTGCAGGTAACAAAATTCATCATCTCAGTAATGCACATCTATCTATGTATGTATCTATGCATTTATGCCGTGTGTGTGTGTGTGAATAGGATTACTTGTTTTGGCTCTGATCAATTCTGTGCATGACCCATTAACGAATGATGGCAAAGGTATGGCTTTAGATGATAAAGGGTGTACTATATGCGATAGCTATAGCCGTAACCAATGGTTTTCATGCAAGAAATTTTACGATGATGAAGATGCAGCTCAAAGCAAATGAGTAAGAAACGAAATTAATGATACACCCAGTCACCCAGAGATTAATGATTAACAATTTGTGATGTATTTGTGCCTCGTACAAGGTTCTATGAAATGAAGCTGATGTGGGTTTGTGGAGAATCAGGGATTTGATTTTTGTGACTGGAATTTGAAAAGCTCCAATTTTGTTCCTGAACAACGCCTATTAGCCGTTAATTAGTGGCTAAAGGAAGGTTGATTTTGCCATGGTTATAACTTGATATGGCATGGTCAATTGATGGACGGAAGGATGCCTTCTGAATTGTCCATGGACTAAATTGAAATTTTAAATTTCGAGGAGGAAAGTTGAACCTGGGTCAAAATCAAGGACTAAAAGTATATTTCAGCCCCCAAAAATTTATTACTGATTTATGTATTTCACTGTTTCAGTGGTTCAGCGTAAAGTCATAATACCAAACAAATATGGTGAAAAACTTGTGCGTATTGCATGAAACTGAATCTCCGGAGATTGTAATCATATGCCATGGTTATCGGTCCTCAAAGGTTGGTGTTTCTAATATGCATAAGGGATATTTTTGTTTATTTGTATTTTTGTTTCTAATATTCCTCCCCAACCCCACTCCCCACCCCACAATATTTGGATTGTTGGGTTTACATGTAAATTTTATGTATGTATATGCATTCATCATAAATTGTCTTTTTTTGGGGGGAAAGCTTTAGATTTCTGTATTTCCACGTCCAGGGAGATAATATTATGGTGAACCTTGCTGTTGCATTGGAAAATGAAAGAATCAGTGCCTTCCGTTTTGACTTTGCTGGAAATGGGTAAGCTGGTAGAGTTACAGAATGTAAATGTAAGATTTTATAAAGATTTCTGATCTTGTATTATTTGTTTTGGATGAATTTTACTGATGTTTTATTACTTTTATCTGGTTGTTGTTTGGAGATAGTGTTTACATATTTTTACGTAGTGTCGGCAACACACCATAGCTACTACTTTAGTAATAGAAGGCATATAACTTATAATGGTGAATGCTTTAATATTGTGATATAAAAATACCTAAATGCAAATTCTGAGACTCCAGTTAATGATATTCTTAGCTGGTCTCATCGATCACAAAAGTATCTAGTAGTAAATAAAATTTCTGTAGATAATCTAAGATCATGTACAGCATCCTTGCCATCTGCCATAATTTTATCTAGTCAGTCTATGGGATAGAATGCAAATTTGTTAGTGTTAATGCAATGATTTGTTTTAAAAGTTAGACTATAAGATTTTGGTTGGGGTAGAATTATTTTAATCCTACAGTTCTAGTGTGTGGTTATCTGTGCTCTTTGATACGAGTACAGGAAAATCCTGACCAAATGAGAAGCCATTTTTCTTGGTTGAGTACGAATGTGAAACATTTTGTAGGGTTGTATTTTAGCATTTCACCGATTTATCTATTTTGAATTTTTATTGTAGCTTCTCTGTTTAGTGACGATTTTTAGTCAAATTTCTTGATGGTTCTTAATGGGAGAGAAACCTTTCGGACTTATAAGGGCATACTCTATTGGCAAGAAATTTGAAGGCCCGTGCACTACAGAGTAAGATTGCAGTTGATTTCTGGGAAAAGAAAAGCTAAGAAAGAAAGAGATGAGATTGCAATTGTGGAAAGAATGACTGCATTTACATTTTTGTCCTCCATCTCTATCATGTTTTCTTCTGTGACTTAAACATGTGGTATATGGTCTAGTTTTGAATGTCAGTCATGGAGTTCTCACCCTACACACTGCCCTTCATGCTGATTTAGTGTTGTATCATGCTTTTTCAGTGAAAGTGAAGGTTCATTTGAGTTTGGTAACTACTGTAGAGAGGCTGATGACTTACATGCTGTAGTCAAACACTTCTCTGGTGCAAACCGTATAATAAGTGCAATCCTTGGGCATAGTAAAGGTATGTTGGATTATCAGACATAGTCAACATATGGAGTTTTACTGAAAAGAAAGAACAAGTTTATAGATGGTTTGTCCCCACTTGTCATCATTATCACTGTCATCACCACACCACCATCTTCTTCTATCTTTATGTTTTTCGTGCCTTAGTTGCATTTATGTCTCTTGGTTTCAAAGCAAGAGCTCTCTCTCTCTATCTCTCTCATCATTTTTGAGATTGTTGCTTGATGGAACCTACACCCGGACAAATGTTTCCTCTAAATGCTTCCTTTTTCCTGAACAGTTATATTACTAGTGATAATGGAAGCAGCAGTGTGGCTGTTATGGAGGAAATGAGTGTGGATGTGGTGTTTGTTGCAGCGTGCTGCTGTCATACACACAGTGATAATTGTGCTTTAGTTTGTTCTTGTGGAAGATCTCCATAGTAGGAAATGTGAATAATGTCTAGCTACTTCATCTTCCCAAATGCACACATCAAAGTTTTGGTGTAGAATTCAAATTCAGAGATTCACACAGAAAATGAGATATTTGGAATTTATTTTCTTTATATTCAAATTCTGTATGAAATGGCATCCACAACCCTTGAACAAGAAATCTCTACGTAAATACATTGCCTAGCCTTTGCCCCAAAGCTTGTCCACCTTTCATTTTTGTGTTAGTATGTTTACCCTATATTTCTTTTAAAGGTCTGTTGCCTTCATTAAATAATGTCTTCTTTAGGTGTAATTTCCTCTCATGTAAGTGTTGAACAAATGTAATTGCAGGAGGCAATGTGGTACTACTGTATGCTTCAAAATATCATGATATCACAGTTGTCAATGTTTCTGGCCGTTATGATCTGACAAAAGGCATTGAAGAACGCTCGGGAAAGACTTTATGCAAAGAATCAAGGAGGACGGATTTTTTGACATTAAGGATAAGGTAACATGTTAGTTTATGTTTAACACGGTCATGTATGCTTGAGGATCTGAAATGTTTCAGTTTGGTGAGTACTTGTTTTCACATCCTTTTCTGCCTCAACATTTTGGCCTTTGCCCAAGTTTCTTGTTCACTTCTCAGATACTTTTGGATTGAGCATTAATCCATTATTAATTGTAGCACTGCATCTTAAACTGATTATTTTCTTTCATTTGAATTTTGGAAGAGAAAATTAATTGTCTATAACATGGCCTATATTTTGATACTTTGTAGGAGGTGTTAATTGCCGTGTGACTGAGGAAAGTTTAATAGATCGCTTATGTACAAATATGCATGAAGCATGTCTTCAGATTCCCAAAGAGTGCAGGTGAGGAAAAAAATTGTCTTAACATTTTGCTTTTACTTGTTCTTTCATTTCTTGGTTGACTAAGTTTATCATGTGTTATGAAACATGATGAGTCTTAACGTATTATTGTGAAAACATGGTTATATAGAACATTTCTTCCTGATGGTTCATGATTGCAAACATTCTGCTAGCAATTAATGTCTTTCTAGATGATTGAGGAAAGCCTGATGGCCCATGAAGTTTAAACCATGTTTTTGTTAATTGCCCCATTTCAGGCAGTAATTACATTTTCAGATTTATGATTAGCTAGCCAAATCTGAAATTTCAGATTTATACTCCAAGTTGTAACAAACAATGAATATCTCAATCTTAACAACAATCAAGATTAATAAAGTTATCAACTTTCAATCCTACCACAAATATCAATACCAAAATCAAGAAAGCTATAAAATAAATAAACACAGAGATTTTGGTAATGAAGTGGTAACCTTTGAAAATCTTCAAAAGTAAAACCATTTCGAGCCAGCCAACTCTCAACTCTAAAGGAATTCATTATAAAGACTTATGTTACATATGGTCTTACTTACAAAACTTCTGTAACTCTGAAGACCCAATTTGCAACTCGTAACGACGGCTCACCTCCCATCGCAGTGGAATAGTCTTTGTGAAACAAAGACCAGAACATGTCTCAGTAAAACACGCACGAAACAGAGGACCAAAGGTCTGTGTTGATGGTAATTTGAGCAGCAACTGGAAGTCTGATGCTGCGGCAATAATGGGATGATGGTGGTGACTGAAGGGACAATGGTATGATCGAGCGGCAATTGGGAGTCAGATGATGCAGCAGCGGTGTTGGCCGATGGAGGCAGTGAAAACGATGGCAGGTGTCGTGCAAAATCAAAGACACTCTGTGTGAACCAGTATGAAACGATCAGGTTTGGCTTTAAACAAGAATCGCAAGAATCACATAGTGAAAGTAGGGAAAAGAGAGGAGAAAGAAGTTAAAAGAGGGGAAGGGAAAAGGAAAGTTGTTAAAAGGGGGAGAAAGAATGAAGCTTAAGGGGAAAGAGAAAAAAGAAGCTAGGGAGGACAGAAAGACAGTGGAGTATCAATTCCATATATTTTTATTCCATCAAAGTCTGGTTTCAATGGAGTACAAAACACACTTGAATAGACTAATGACTAAACCCTAATCTAGGGCAACACCTATTTATTGAATTACAAAAAACACACTTGACTCTTGAAAATTGAATACTAATAACCCAATTATTAGTCCTAAATAAAATTAAATAAAAGAAATATTTGTGTCTTGCCCCTTTCAGTTAAGTCTATACCACCTACTTTCACACTTCTCCATATTCTTGGCTTTCCAAAGCTGGCATTTCATCTACCACCGACACTTCAACTTCATCTTTAATCTTTCTTCATAGCTGATAAACTCTACACTGTTTAGTCTCCATTGTTGAAATGTTATTTGGTTACTCATCTGATCATATTTATTTATTTTCTAAGCTATATAGTTATATTATTTGATTCTTCCTAACTTTTCTTTTCTTATAAAATATCTCTCTATTTGATGGAAAAGGTTGTTACTCTTCGCATATGTTGCGTTTTTCTGTTGTTCATCTTCTTTTCTTCCTTTTTCATTTTTGTTTTTTTCTCCTTTTTCATCTTATTAGTCGTTTTGTTTATCCATTTTTTTTTGTTCTACAACTTTGATATACAAAAATTACACAATGGTTGTCTCGGTTTAAGTCTATACCACCTACTTTCACACTCTCCATATTCTGGCTTTCCAAAGCTGGCACTTCATCTGCCACCTACGCTTCAACTTCATTTTGATCTTTCTTCATACTTGATAAACTCTACACTGTTTAATCTCCATGGTTGAAATGTTAGTTGGTTACTCATCTGATTATATTTATTTATTTTATTTTTCTAAGCTATATGTAGAGACGAGGAGGGGGACCGCAGCCATGGTCCCCCACCCCATTTCCTAAAAAAAAAAAAAAAAATTATATGGTCCCCTAAAAAAAAAAAAAAACTGTCCCCAAAAACCTGTCCTCACCCTTCCCCAAAAATAGGCAGGCGGTCCCAAAATTTTAAGTCTAGGGGAAAAAATAAAGAAATGAAACTCTAGGGGTATTAGGTATTTAACCCATTTGTTTTACCAAAATCTATGTCTTCTTCAATTTTTTATTTTATTCTTTCTCTCTCTTTTTTCCTCTTTTTTCATTTTTTTAATGTGAGAATTTGGTGTTTTATTTAATTTTGGAATAAATATAAAATTGTTTTTTGTTGTTGGCCTAAATTACAAATCACTTTCTGCTATAAAAATAATTTATAGGTCAAATCAATTTTCATTAAGTAGTTGGCCTATAAAGAATAAATTTGTAGAAGACAATGTTTTGGTAAAACAAATACTAAAAGGATAAATGAAAGAGGCAAGATGTACAATTAAAAATTAAAAATAAAATAAAATAAAATAGAAGGAAATAAAAATGAGAAGAACCAAAAAAGCGTAACATATGTGAAAGTGATGATTGATTAAGAGATAAATACGAGCACATTAAAAAAATAGAAAGAATTTAAGAAAATCAAGTAAAAACAAAAAAAAAAAATAGAAAAATTAAAAATTTGAAAAATATACTATAATCCAAGGAAGAAAAAAAAAAACACTACAAAACAAAAAACAACGAAGAACAAAATTTAATACAATGAAAGAAAAATTAAAGGATATGAAAAACAAAAAACTTGAAGAAAAATTAAAGGATATGAAAAACAAAAAACTTCAGGAAAAATTAAAGGGATAAATGAAAAATTGGTCATTGTAGTTGTCATAAATTACAAATCACTTCATTTGGTGTAAAAAATAAATTATAGATAATTATAGTTGGCATAAATTAGAAATCACTTATTGATATGAAATAAAAATAAATAAATAAATAAATAAAAACATGAAGAAAATTTTAAAAAATTAAAATCATTAGATGATGATAGTTTGTAAAGCAAATGTCTTAATCTTGAAGGTTTCCTAAAATATAATATCTATTATGATATTGATGGTCTAGATTTATTTTCGAAATTTAAAATTTAAAAGAAAATTTTCAAATAGAAAAAAGTGCTTTAATTGACATATTAAATTATATAAAAATATATTGGGCTGGCCCTGTATTTATCCTTTTCCAATGGACTAGACAATACTTGAATTAAATTAAGTTTAGAATATTTGAATAAAAAACATATTTGCTGTCAATATATACGCTTTAATTAAGGCCTATACTTAATTTTAAAAAATGCATTAATATTTCCAACATTCCCAAATAAATAAGGCTTAAAAAATCGATAACAATAACTAAAGGAATCAAATATGCAAAACGCTAATTATGTTGCACATGTCTAACCGGGGAAAAAACAAAAAACAAAAAAAAAACAAAAACAAAAACAAAAAGAAAGAAAAAAATCTAGAAGATTGTGTTTAATGTTTAAAATCAAATGGAAAAAAAAAACGAATAAATAAATGCTAGAAGATGGAAAGTTTCTAAAATATTTTATTCAATTACAAATTTGGTTTTTTATTTAATTTTAAGAAATTAATATCACTAGATGATGATAGTTTGTAAAACAAATGTCTTAATCTAGAAGGTTTCCTAAAACATGATATCTATTATGATATTGATAGTTTAGATTTATTTTCAGAATTAAAATTTTTTTTTAAAAAATTACAAATAGAAATAAGTTATCCAATTGACATATTAAATTATATAAAAATATATTGGGCCAGCCCTGTATTACTCCATGCAATTGATGAATTAAATTAAGTTTAGAATATTTAACTAATGAAACTCCATCTAACTGTATAAATATATGCATAATTGGGCTAAATTGACTTCTATGATTTAGTTGTACCAACATGCATACATTTTAAATGCATATGACTCATTGGTATGTTAATTTAGTATATCTGGTAACAAAAACATATGATAATCAGATAATTAGGATTAAATAGTGCATATGTGATTGCACTACAAAAAAAAGGGCATTTTCGGCGTGTGCTACAAATGTAAAATTTTTGCCACCTCAACGCAATTTTACGTGTGTTATATATAAAGCGTCGAAAAAATTTTTCCTGACGTGTGAATAGTAACACGTCAGAATTTTCTGACGTTTTAAATGTTGGAGCGTCAGAAAAATATTACAAATTTGAAAAATTTAAAAATAATATAATTTCTAACGTTGCAAAATTTGCCATGTCAGAAAATTTCGTGGTAGACCGCCACGTCAGATTTTCTCGACGTGGCAAACCACCACGCGAGAATATATATATATATATATATATATATATATATATAATCGGATATGTATATTTATAAATATAAACTAATATATATATATATAATTTTATATTTATTTCTGACGTGCTAGGTGTATGCACGAAATATAATTTTATATTTATTTCTGACACGCACGTCGAGAAAATTATATATATATATATATATATATATATATATATATATATATATATATATATATATATTTATATATATAATATATATATCTATATACATATAATTTTATATTTTATATATATAAATATATATATATAATTTTTCTGACGTGCTGGTGTCGTACGTCAAAATTTCTCACGTCGACACTTAACACGTCAGAAATTACCTCGATTGGCCCCCTTTAGGCGGGATTTTGAACTTCTTTCCCTCTTTTTATTTCTCCCCTCAACTTTTTCCCACTTATTATTTTTTACCTCTTCATTTTTTTCCCAAGACATTCTCTCTCTGTCTCAATCTCCTCACAACACATTTTTTCCCAGTGCTTCTCAGCTGATGCACGGCACCTCTAGAGGATGAAGAGAAACAAAAGGTGAAGGGAAAAATTGAGAAGCATGCAGAGATCGAAGAAAAGAAAAGGAGAAGAGAAGAAGAAGAAAAAAAGAAAAAAAAAAAGGAGAAGAGAAGAAGAAGAAGAAGAAGAAGAGGAGAAGATCGATTTTGAAGATTTTCTGGGTTTTTCAGATTGATTTTTTGAAGAGAGAGAGAGAAAAATGAGAGCTGGAGAAAATTTTCTCAGCTCTCACCATGGTGCAGATCGAGATCGATCCGTGTTTCTCGAACACAGATCTGCACCGCATGCGGCAACGTGAGGAAGCCCGTGCGTGCAGAGGAATTCAAAAGAAAAAAAAAAATTTAATTAATTAATAATTAAAAATTCCGAGAAAAAATTAAAAAAATTAATTAATTTTTATTTAATTTTTAATTTTCTAACGTGTGTCGAACCACGTGAGAAAATTTTCTCGACGTGGCGAAATGACACGCTCAAAAATTTTATGACGTGTCATTTTTGACACGTCGAGAAAAATTCGGACGTGGCAAAAATGCAACGTCGAAAAATTTTCGACGTGTGAGTGGGTAACACGTCAATTTTTCGGCGTGTTGCCTAGTCACACGTCGGAAATTTTTTTTCCTGACACTCGACACGCGTCAGAAACGACCCGTCAGAAAAATTTTCTGACGTGTCGGACACTAGAACACGTCAGAAAACGCTTGTCATTAAAAAATGGTTTTTTTGTAGTGTTGGATAACCTAACGAAAAAGAAAAAGGCCAAAAAAAAAAAAAAAAAAACCCACTAAAAAAGCCCATCCCCAAAAACAAGTCCCATAAACCGAAGCCAGAAAATTCCATTCAAATCCAAACCCTGGAAAATAAAAAAAAGTAACCCAAAAAATGCCCAAGAAATCGAAGCCCAATGAAAAAATAGTCAAAAAGCAAAAACAATCGAAGGCCGAAAAACAAAAAAAAAAAAAAAAAAAAAAAAAATTCAAAAAGACACCAATAAAGCCCAAAAAAAAAAAAAAAGGGGAACACCCTAAAACCAGGGGGAAAAAAAAAACTCAAGAAACACTAAACACCCTCAAATCGGTAAAAATGAAAAAGAAAGATTAAGTAAATTAAAAGAAAAAGTTTTGATGGGATAGAAGCGAAGAGAAGGGTGCAATATATAAAAACATGGAATACCTATCGAAAAAACAAAACAAAACAAAAAAAAAAAAAAAACCAAAACCAAAACCACTAAAAAAGCCATCCCAAAAAAGAAGTCCAAAAAACCAAAGCCCAAAAAATCCCATTCACTGGGCTTCGATTTTTTGGGCCTTTTTAGATGACAAACCCCTCTCTATTCACCTCACCACTTTTTCAAGCATTATTAGTTCAACAAAACTACTTATCGCATCACAATTATTAGCCAATCAAAAGCAGAAATGATCATGCGGATATCGGGATTAAAATTATACTCAAAATCTAATATTAAAATAATAATACTAAAAAAATTGTAAACAAGAATATGAGAAGGGGGACAAACATAAAACTAATCCATATGTTTGACATTGTAGTGAGTTTTTGACTAAGCATTCAAATTCCAAGCCTTGTAATCCTAATTCATAATATCAACCCTTTCTGCTTTGCACACTATACGAATTATGTTTTATGTGACAATTCCTTGAAATCACTTATTCACCATTCCATTCGGTTTATATAAATATGAAGAATTTAAAGAGGATGACCTCCTTAAACATTATTCTAATCCACCTAAAAATCTCTATCCACCATTCCATTTTAATTGCAAAAAAAAACAAAAAAACTTTTAAACAACATGTCATTGTTTGCACAAGACTATAAATAGTAACCAAATGAATAATTAATGTCGTTGCATCATACATTTTAATACTAACATTTTGCTTCAATTCTATAGCCGCTCCATAATTTTAATAGAGGTGTCAAAAAACTCAATCTCTCTAAAAAAATTCTACCCTTTTTATATCGTTTTAGATATAATGGAGGGAACAGAAATATTTAGCTAGTTGTAACCTTGTTTTGCTGCAGGTTGCCTTCATAAAATCCAAAACAACTGTGGCTAAATATCTGTGGTAGTGATTTTATGTATGATTACATCCTCCTATGATATGTAAGTGATGGTTTGGTATGATCTTGTCAAAATCTATTGCATTTTAGCGGGGATGAACCCATCATGTAATCCATGGACAGTCAAGACCCTGTGTAAACAGGTATTAGTGACTATATAGTACAATTTTTATGTATTGGTCAACCAAGAAATGAAAGAACAGATGAAAGCAAAATGTCAGACAAATTTTTTCCTCACCTGCATTCTTTGTCAATCTGAAGACATGCTTCAAGCATATTTGTACTTAAGCGATCCATTAAACTTTCCTCGGTAACGCGGTAATCAACACTTCCTACGAAGTATAAAAATATAAATCACATTATATATATAAGTCACTTACATGGTGATCATTGTTCTTTTCCAAGGAAGAAAAAAGCAGTTTAAGATGTAGTGCCAAATCTCTGAAGATGTGAACAAAGATACTTGGACATAGGCCAAAAAACTGAGGCAGAAAAGCATGTGAAAACAAGTACTCAAGAAATTGAAAGACTTCAGGTCATCAAGTAAACATGGCCATGTTGGATGTAAACTAACAGATTACCTATTTCGTTCTTAACATCAATGAATCCATCCTCCTTGATTCTTTGCATAAAGTCTTTCCCAGGTGATCTTCAATGCCTTCTGTCAGAGCATAACGACCAGAAACACTGACAACCATGTAGATATCATGGTATTTAGAAGCATACAGTAGTACCGCACAGCCTCCTGCAATTATATTTTCAGAATTTACAAGAGTGGAAATTACACCTAAAATAAGACATTGCTTAATGAAGGCAATAGACCTTCAAAAAGAACCAGGAAAAAATACTTACACAGAAATGAAAGATAAGCAGATTTTAGGGCACAGACTAGGCAACATATTTACGTAAGGAGTAACGATTTGTGTTCATTTAAGGATTTTGTAGATGCAAATTCATATAGAAATTGAATCTAAAGATCACAAATTCCAAATCTCTCATTTTTTTTTATCTCTAAATAAACTTTCATATGATGACTAAATCTCATAGGTTGACTACGTCGAATAATCCAACATACCTTTTCTATGCCCGAGAATTGCCTTTGTTATGCGGTTTTCCCCAATGAAGTGTTGGATTACAGAATGTAAGTCATCAACCTCTCTCCAATAGTTACCATATTGAAACGAACCTTCACTTTCCTGAGTAAAGCAAACTAGAACAATAAATTAAAGTGAAAAGGAAATGTGGGAGGTAAGAACTACCAAAAATTTCGTTCAAAAGTGGACCATATACCACAAATTTAAGCCATAGAAGAAGAACATGATAGAGACGGAGGAACAAACCCATGTCAAAAATATAAATGTCGTTGTTCTTTCTAAAATTGCAATCTTGTTTCTTTTTTCTTAGAATTTTTCACCAGAAAATCAATTGCGTTCTTATTGTGTGCAGTACATAGGCCTCAAAATTTCAGGCCAATGGAGTATGATCTCCTAAATAATAAATCCAAATAATTCTTTCACTAAGAAAGATGACAAGAATTTCACTTAGACTAGTCACTAAACCAGAGTACTACAATAACAAATTCAAAATCGATAAAAGCAAGTCATATGCTACCGTACAAACAACCCTACAAAATGTTTCACATACATACTCAACCATCACCAAATGGCTCCTCATTTGGTTAGGATTTTTCTAGTATTCATGTAGAAGAGCACTCATAACCATGGCACAAGAAGTGTAGGATAAAAAATAATTCTTACTTAGACCTCAAATCATTAAATTAAGACTGATGGATTCCAAGTTTAGACATTTTTATGAGGCTGTTCTGCAACCCCTGTGGTGTAAATCAGAGGGGCCTCATTCTCTATCCTCCATTTCTTTCCTCGCTTTTTTTTTTTTTTTTTATTTCTTTATATTATCGTTTCAATACCTTCTGTTCGCAACAACACTGTAAAATGGGACGATGTTACTGACTTGAACACACACGGCTTCTCAAAAATTCCTCCGATTTGACCATACACAAGCGCGAAGCGAACTCTCACGCCTTCTTAGTTATATTCTCTCTTCTTTCCCTCCGGCCATTTTACTGACAATCGCAGAGAGAATGGCGAGAAGGTTTTGATGCCCCAGGACTTCGACAATCTCTTTTGGTACGTTCAACCGCCGCCCCTTCTTCATTAATCCAGGCATAGAGGGTTTTGTTTTGAGTGACGCTATGAGTTCCCCAGTGCTTCAAATAACCGTCAACTTCGCAAATCAGGAAATTCTTCTCCTGAAAATTCTTCTAATTCAATTGGACTCTTCAAAAAAGATAAATGTTGAGGTGGGGAGATCATACAGTATTCTAACAGCAGTTGCAATTTATTTTATTTTATTTTTATTTTTTTAAATGGTAATGACTTTATGGTCTTCTTATTCCTATCACTTACGGTAGCAATTGAGGAGTTGATGGTTTTGCAAAATGATGTTCATGCCACAACAATCGAAACAATTTAACTATTAATTCATGAGTAATGCTAAAAGAAATTATGCTGATGTGATAGTTTTAATCAATTTTGAATTTTATTTTATTTTTTTAATAAATACTAAATGACATTAACATTATTGAATAATAATTGCGAGATAAAAATGTATTTTCCAACTTTACTCTAATTCAACATTTTTAACTCCTGTATTTTTCTTGGTGTTAATCTTATTTCTCACGGTTCTAAAAAGCAACCAAATAGGCAACAACTAATCTTCCAATGCACCTCTCTAGCAAGAATGGTTGGCATGTCTTGTCATTCTAATTAATTATTTAGTTGTAGACTTGCAGTTGATATAATTTTTACAAACATAACTTTCATATGAGACTAACATCTCATTCCCATTAGCTTTAAGTCAAATATATAATTTAAATGGTTAAATACCTAATACTTTCATGGGGTTTAGGAACTTTATTTTTACCCCTTGGGGTTTTGATAAAGGACCTACTTAGTCCATCCGTTAATTGATCGTTAAGACTGACACGTGGACCAATCAAATATCGACACGTGGCACATATATATATATATATATATATATATTTCTTTTCTTTTTTAAATTTAAAAAAATGTATTTTTTTAATAAATAAATAAAAATAAAAAATAAAAGGAAAAAATTGGGGGTGGCTCTTTGGCCATGGGGGTGGCCAGGCCACCCCCATCTGGCCGGATGGGGGTGGCCGAAACCACCTCCAATACCCATCGGGGTGGCTCGGCCACCCCAAGGCTCCATGGGGTGGCCGAGCCACCCACAGCCACTCATCCGGCGGATGGGGTGGCAAGCCACCGCCATGGCCAAAGGGGGTGGCCGAGCTACCCCTAAATGGCCAAGAGCCACCCCCAATTTTTTCCTTTTTTTTTTTTTTTTTTTTTAAATACATTTTTTTTTAAAAAAAATTAAATAGGTGTCACGTGTCGATATCTTATTGGCCTCACGTGTCGGTCCCTAACATCAACTAACGGATGGACTAAGTTGGTCCTTTATCAAAACCCTAGGGGAGTCTTGTGATAAAAATAAAATCCCAAGAGAGTAAAATAAAGTTCCTAAACCCCAGGGGGTATTAGGTATTTAACCCTAATTTAAATTTATTTTATTTTTATATTCAATTTATCTAATGAATATAAAATAATTTTAGATGAATTCTTAGTTTTTCCAATAAATAATGCTATCAATATAGTTGTTTAATTTTGAACTTACTTATACTTCTATGAGAAATTAACACAAAATAAAATAATAAAGTTCAAAAAAGTCGTACAAATATATCATATAGAGTTTTTTTTTTCCTTTTTCAAAGAGTAGTATTATAAACTAGAATTTTATTTTACAATTATACTACGATGCTGACGTAACAGTTTTAACTAATCTTTGAATTAATATATATATTTAAAAAAATATAAGGATTTTTGTGATTATCACGTTGTAGTAGAATATTGAGATGAAAATGTGGTATATTATTCTATTTTAAACAATGTATTTTATAATTTTAATGACATAATATCATATATTTAAAAAATCTTAATTATTGTTATAATTAAATAATTAAAATCCTATAAGTGTTTATTTATCTCTCACTGAGCATAGCTGAGATGCTGAAGTCTGAGCTAAGACTCGTGGAAGTAGAGACTAGTGAGTAGTAGGGCTGTTAAGTGAGCGAAGCGTCTCGCGAGCAAGCTCGGGCTCGGCTCGCATAAGCTTGGCTCGTGCTCGACTTGAATATTAAATGAAACGCTTCATGAACACAAATCCTAACTCGAATATTAAATGAAGCAAGTTCGGCTCGACTCGGTTAGGCTCTTGAGCAAGCTCGTATAAGCTCGTGTGTGTATGTGTATATATATATAAACTAAGTAACACATAATTAATTATAAATCTTATAATTATTAAAATCTTAAAATTCCATTTATATTTAAGCATTAGAAAATGAAAAATTATAGACCCTTTGTGATCAGAGAGAGAGAGAAAGCAATCATTAAAAAGACCTCGATTCAATTAGAGTAGACCTAAACAAAAAGAAGAAGAATCAAGCAGAAACTATTGAGGGAGATTGCGAAATACAGAAACTATTTTAGAATCAAATTTCAAATAGACCCAAACAGTACTATCACTACTTGTCTAGTGAGTGAGAGTGAGAGAGTGAGAAATGAGAGTTCAGGTGAAAAATACGCTATGACTGGTGAGAGAGATTGAGAGAGAGACATTGAATTTATATAAGAACATAATGAACATTTAAAGGGTACCTTGGGCTGGGTTCGTAGGAAGAAGGACGAAGAGAAATTTGGATAATTTGAAATTGGATTAGAAAATTGTACTGTGCACCACTCACACGGATTAGAAAGTTTCAAAGCACAAGCACGTTGTAGTGTAGCCTTCAAATTTTTTTTTTCTTGTCTGGCAGACTAGGAATTGAGATCCTTCCAATTGAGCAGAAATTGAAGATTCTCCAATTGTTAATTGTGGTTCTTGCTTTTAAATTTAATGGTCTACAAAATGTCGGCTGCTTTTGTATAACCTAGACATTAAATGGTGGCTTTTGTTTTACCTAGGTTTAAATGATTTTATAGACCATTAAATTTAAAATGAAGGGCCACGATTAATAATTGGAGAATTTTCAATTTTTCCCAATTAAAATTTTTCTAATTTTTCCTTAATTAAAGGAAATCCGATTCGGAGGCATATTATAATTTTTAATGGCCTTGGGCGCATATTATAATTTGAAATTGAGGCATATTAATTTTTAAATTTAATGGCCTTCTTGTCTTGCACGCATCCCATCCCTGTAGGCATATTATAATTTTTCTTTTTGTCTTGTGTGTTGTGTCAATGACAATATAATAATATATTATAATTTTATTAATTTATAATACTATTTTTCCACTCCAAAGTCTAAAGTAGGCTGCACTTGTACGGTATTGTCGAAACTGTTAAAACTGAACTGTTCATCATCTTCAAGCTTTCAACATTTCATTTTTCTGCAAGACTGCAACATTTAACTTCTTAAAAATTTTCAAATTTCAACGGAGCATAATATAGCCGAGCTTGAGGAAGGGGCATAATCATAGCTAAGAGGGGCATAATCAGGACATAAAATTTTTTTACCATACTCAGGGGATTTTTGGGAGTTGAGGGTGGGCGGATGCCCCTCGACCCCTAGATCCGCCCCTGCAGGTAACAAAATTCATCATCTCAGTAATGCACATCTATCTATGTATGTATCTATGCATTTATGCCCGTGTGTGTGTGTGTGAATAGGATTACTTTCTTGTTTTGGCTCTGATCAATTCTGTGCATGACCCATTAACGAATGATGGCAAAGGTATGGCTTTAGATGATAAAGGGTGTACTATATGCGATAGCTATAGCCGTAACCAATGGTTTTCATGCAAGAAATTTTACGATGATGAAGATGCAGCTCAAAGCAAATGAGTAAGAAACGAAATTAATGATACACCCAGTCACCCAGAGATTAATGATTAACAATTTGTGATGTATTTGTGCCTCGTACAAGGTTCTATGAAATGAAGCTGATGTGGGTTTGTGGAGAATCAGTGGGATTTGATTTTTGTGACTGGAATTTGAAAAGCTCCAATTTTGTTCCTGAACAACGCCTATTAGCCGTTAATTAGTGGCTAAAGGAAGGTTGATTTTGCCATGGTTATAACTTGATATGGCATGGTCAATTGATGGACGGAAGGATGCCTTCTGAATTGTCCATGGACTAAATTGAAATTTTTAAATTTCGAGGAGGAAAGTTGAACCTGGGTCAAAATCAAGGACTAAAAGTATATTTCAGCCCCCCAAAAATTTATTACTGATTTATGTATTTCACTGTTTCAGTGGTTCAGCGTAAAGTCATAATACCAAACAAATATGGTGAAAAACTTGTGGGCGTATTGCATGAAACTGAATCTCCGGAGATTGTAATCATATGCCATGGTTATCGGTCCTCAAAGGTTGGTGTTTCTAATATGCATAAGGGATATTTTTTGTTTATTTGTATTTTTGTTTCTAATATTCCTCCCCAACCCCCACCCCCACCCCACAATATTTGGATTGTTGGGTTTACCATGTAAATTTTATGTATGTATATGCATTCATCATAAATTGTCTTTTTTTTTGGGGGGGCGGGGAAGCTTTAGATTTCTGTTTTTCCACGTCCAGGGAGATAATATTATGGTGAACCTTGCTGTTGCATTGGAAAATGAAAGAATCAGTGCCTTCTGTTTTGACTTTGCTGGAAATGGGTAAGCTGGTAGAGTTACAGAATGTAAATGTAAGATTTTATACATTTTATAAAGATGTCTGATCTTGTATTATTTTTTTTGGATGAATTTTACTGATGTTTTGTTACTTTTATCTTCTTGTTGTTTGGAGATAGTGTTTACATATTTTTACGTAGTGTCGGCAACACACCATAGCTACTACTTTAGTAATAGAAGGCATATAACTTATAATGGTGAATGCTTTAATATTGTGATATAAAAATACCTAAATGCAAATTCTGAGACTCCAGTTAATGATATTCTTAGCTGGTCTCATCGATCACAAAAGTATCTAGTAGTAAATAAAATTTCTCTAGATAATCTAAGATCATGTGCAATAGCATCCTTGCCATCTGCCATAATTTTATCTAGTCAGTCTATGGGATAGAATGCAAATTTGTTAGTGTTAATGCAATGATTTGTTTTAAAAGTTAGACTATAAGATTTTGGTTGGGGTAGAATTATTTTAATCCTACAGTTCTAGTGCCGTGGTTATCTGTGCTCTTTGATACGAGTACAGGAAAAATCCTGACCAAATGAGAAGCCATTTTCTCTTGGTTGAGTACGAATGTGAAACATTTTGTAGGGTTGTATTTTAGCATTTCACCGATTTATCTATTTTGAATTTTTTATTGTAGCTTCTCTGTTTAGTGACGATTTTTAGTCAAATTCTTGCGATGGTTCTTAATGGGAGAGAAACCTTTTCGGACTTATAAGGGCATACTCTATTGGCAAGAAATTTGAAGGCCCGTGCACTACAGAGTAAGATTGCAGTTGATTTCTGGGAAAAGAAAAGCTAAGAAAGAAAGAGATGAGATTGCAATTGTGGAAAGAATGACTGCATTTACATTTTTGTCCTCCATCTCTATCATGTTTTCTTCTGTGACTTAAACATGTGGTATATGGTCTAGTTTTGAATGTCAGTCATGGAGTTCTCACCCTACACACTGCCCTTCATGCTGATTTAGTGTTGTATCATGCTTTTTCAGTGAAAGTGAAGGTTCATTTGAGTTTGGTAACTACTGTAGAGAGGCTGATGACTTACATGCTGTAGTCAAACACTTCTCTGGTGCAAACCGTATAATAAGTGCAATCCTTGGGCATAGTAAAGGTATGTTGGATTATCAGACATAGTCAACATATGGAGTTTTACTGAAAAGAAAGAACAAGTTTATAGATGGTTTGTCCCCACTTGTCATCATTATCACTGTCATCACCACACCACCATCTTCTTCTATCTTTATGTTTTTCGTGCCTTAGTTGCATTTGCAGTCTCTTGGTTTCAAAGCAAGAGCTCTCTCTCTCTCTCTCTCTCATCATTTTTGAGATTGTTGCTTGGATGGAACCTACACCGGACAAATGTTTCCTCTAAATGCTTCCTTTTTCCTGAACAGTTATATTACTAGTGATAATGGAAGCAGCAGTGTGGCTGTTATGGAGGAAATGAGTGTGGATGTGGTGTTTGTTGCAGCGTGCTGCTGCTGTTCATACACACAGTGATAATTGTGCTTTAGTTTGTTCTTGTGGAAGATCTCCATAGTAGGAAATGTGAATAATGTCTAGCTACTTCATCTTCCCAAATGCACACATCAAAGTTCTGGTGTAGAATTCAAATTCGGAGATTCACACAGAAAAATGAGATATTTGGATTTTATTTTCTTCATATTCAAATTCTGTATGAAATGGCATCCACAACCCAACAAGAAATCTCTACGTAAATACATTGCGTAGCCTTTGCCCCAAGGGTTGTCCACACTTTCATTTTTGTGTTAGTATGTTTACCCCTATATTTCTTTTAAAGGTCTGTTGCCTTCATTAAATGATGTCTTCTTTTAGGTGTAATTTCCTCTCATGTAAGTGCTGAACAAATGTAATTGCAGGAGGCAACGTGGTGCTACTGTATGCTTCAAAATATCATGATATCGACACAGTTGTCAATGTTTCTGGCTGTTATGATCTGACGAAAGGCATTGAAGAACGCTTCGGGAAAGATGCAAAGAATCAAGGAGGACGGATTTTTTGACATTAAGGAGAAGGTAAGGTGTTAGTTTATGTTTAACACGGTCATGTATGCTTGAGGATCTGAAATGTTTCAGTTTGGTGAGTACTTGTTTTCACATCCTTTTCTGCCTCTACATTTTGGCCTTCGCCCAAGTTTCTTGTTCACTTGTCAGATACTTTTGGATTGACCATCAATCCATTATTAATCCATTATTAATTGTAGCACTGCATCTTAAACTGATTATTTTCTTTCATTTGAATTTTGGAAGAGAAAATTAATTGTCACTGGTGTAAGTGACTTACAATTATAACATGGCCTATATTTTGATACTTTGTAGGAGGTGTTAATTGCCGTGTGACTGAGGAAAGTTTAATAGATCGCTTATGTACAAATATGCATGAAGCATGTCTTCAGATTCCCAAAGAGTGCAGGTGAGGAAAAAAATTGTCTTAACATTTTGCTTTTACTTGTTCTTTCATTTCTTGGTTGACCAAGTTTATCATGTGTTATGAAACATGATGAGTCTTAACGTATTATTGTGAAAACATGGTTATATAGAACATTTCTTCCTGATGGTTCATGATTGCAAACATTCTGCTAGCAATTAATGTCTTTCTAGATGATTGAGGAAAGCCTGATGGCCCATGAAGTTTAAACCATGTTTTTGTTAATTGCCCCAATTTCAGGCAGTAATTACATTTTCAGATTTATGATTAGCTAGCCAAATCTGAAATTTCAGATTTATACTCCAAGTTGTAACAAACAATGAATATCTCAATCTTAACAACAATCAAGATTAATAAAGTTATCAACTTTCAATCCTACCACAAATATCAATACCAAAATCAAGAAAGCTATAAAATAAATAAACACAGAGATTTTGGTAATGAAGTGGTAACCTTTTGAAAAACTCTTCAAAAGTAAAACCATTTCGGGAGCCAGCCAACTCTCAACTCTAAAGGAATTCATTATAAAAGACTTATGTTACATATGGTCTTACTTACAAAACTTCTGTAACTCTGAAGACCCAATTTGCAACTCTGGTAAACGACGCGTTCACCTCCCATCGCAGTGGAATAGTCTTTATGTGAAACAAAGACCAGAACATGTCTCAGTAAAACACGCACGAAACAGAGGACCAAAGGTCTGTGTTGATGGCAATTTGAGCAGCAACTGGAAGTCTGATGCTGCGGCAATAACGTGGGATGATGGTGGTGACTGAAGGGGACAATGGTATGATCGAGCGGCAATTGGGAGTCAGATGATGCAGCAGCGGTGTTGGCCGATGGAGGCAGTGAAAACGATGGCAGGTGTCGTGCAAAATCAAAGACACTCTGTGTGAACCAGTATGAAACGATCAGGTTTGGCTTTAAACAAGAATCGCAAGAATCACATAGTGAAAGTAGGGAAAAGAGAGGAGAAAGAAGTTAAAAGAGGGGAAGGGAAAAGGAAAGTTGTTAAAAGGGGGAGAAAGAATGAAGCTTAAGGAAAGAGAAAAAAGAAGCTAGGGAGGACAGAAAGACAGTGGAGTATCAATTCCATATATTTTTATTCCATCAAAGTCTGGTTTCAATGGAGTACAAAACACACTTGAATAGACTAATGACTAAACCCTAATCTAGGGCAACACCTATTTATTGAATTACAAAAAACACACTTGACTCTTGAAAATTGAATACTAATAACCCAATTATTAGTCCTAAATAAAATTAAATAAAAGAAATATTTGTGTCTTGCCCCTTTCAGTTAAGTCTATACCACCTACTTTCACACTTCTCCATATTCTTGGCTTTCCAAAGCTGGCATTTCATCTACCACCGACACTTCAACTTCATCTTTAATCTTTCTTCATAGCTGATAAACTCTACACTGTTTAGTCTCCATTGTTGAAATGTTATTTGGTTACTCATCTGATCATATTTATTTATTTTCTAAGCTATATAGTTATATTATTTGATTCTTCCTAACTATTTTCTTTTCTTATAAAATATCTCTCTATTTGATGTGGAAAAGGTTGTTACTCTTCGCATATGTTGGCGTTTTTCTGTTGTTCATCTTCTTTTTCTTCCTTTTTCATTTTTGTTTTTTTCTCCTTTTTCATCTTATTAGTCGTTTTGTTTATCCCATTTATTTTTTGTTCTACAACTTTGATATACAGAAATTACACAATGAGCTGTCTTTCGGTTTAGTCTATACCACCTACTTTCACACTTCTCCATATTCTTGGCTTTCCAAAGCTGGCACTTCATCTGCCACCTACGCTTCAACTTCATCTTTGATCTTTCTTCATACTTGATAAACTCTACACTGTTTAATCTCCATGGTTGAAATGTTAGTTGGTTACTCATCTGATTATATTTATTTATTTTATTTTTCTAAGCTATATGTAGAGACGGAGGAGGGGGACCAGCTAGGGCCATGGTCCCCCCACCCCCCATTTCCTTAAAAAAAAAAAAAAAAATTATATGGTCCTCCCAAAAAAAAAAAAAAAAACTGGTCCCCAAAAAAACCTGTCCTCACCCTTCCCCAAAAAAATAGGCGGTCCCCAAAAACTGTTTTAAGTCTTCATAAATTAGAGTCCCAATACGGCAATACCCCCTTCTCTCCTTCTCTTCCTCAGTTTCGTCCCCTAGCCCCTTAACCCCACCCCTTTCCTTCAAGGCATGTAGGCATCAGTTCACACAACGAGAATTTGAGAGAATCAGAGAGAGAGAGAGATCACCAGTGAGAAAGTGAGATACAGAGATTGAGAATTTGAGAGAGAGAATTTCGAGTTGAGAGAGAGAGCACTGCTGCAGGAGGTAAATTCTTACAATTTTCTTTTAAATTTTATTATTTAATCATGGGATTATAATTTAAAAGCAAGAAATTATGAAGATTTGTGAATTGTTTTGTTTTATTGAGCGGAGAAATTTAAAAGAATGCTGCCGGGGCTCAAACATCTAAACAACTCTTTGACGCGTGCACAAGTTATTATTGTTATCATCATCGCAATCGCAGCTACTGCCACACACAACTTGTTATTGTTATTATCATCCAAATCTCATTGGTAGTGGGTAGCACTGGCCCACTGGGTACATTAAACTTCTCAACCCATATGATAATCAACTTGCTTTGTTTGAATCTTTCTTAGGGGATGACTTTTCTGTGTTTGTTTGTTTGTTTTTTTTTTTTTTTTTTTTTCTTTATGTATGTATGTAAATGTAATAATGTAACACATGTGTATATTTGTTTGATGAGGTTAATTATTCCTCGAATAATTTACTTCCCCATCCAATGATTCATTTGTGCTTTCTCCCGATTTTGTTTGTAGATGATGGAAAAATCAAATACAATACTTGACTTTTTCAAACGAAAAAATGTACAAACTTCAAATGTCAACATTGGTGATATATCATTGCCAGCTTCTGATATCCCAATTTCTGAAAATTCTTCTAAAAGACTTCGGAGAGTTGATGGCAATGAATTTAATATTAGTTCATTGGAGTTTGATCCTGGATTACGTCGTCAGATATGGGAATATGATGTTAATCACCGAGATGAAATTCGAAGAGCTTACATTAATGCTGGTCCGTACCGACCTTTGATCTCAAATTATCCGAAATCTGGAAAAAAAAAGTCATCTTCGTAGCTTTCAACCTTCGTGGTACAATCTATTTCCTTCATGGCTTGAATATTCACGTGAGAAAGATGCAGTCTTTTGTCTACCTTGTTTTCTCTTTAATAAGCCATCTGGGCATTTTACACAACGTGTATTCACTATAGATGGATTCAGGAATTGGAAGAAAGTTAGAAATGGAAAAGATTGTGCTTTTCTCAATCATATAGGAAAAGATCCAACGTCATTTCACAGAGTTGCTGAGAAGTCATATGAAGATTTAAAGAACCAATCTCAACATATACAGAATGTGTTTGAGAAGCTCACTTCTGAACAAATTGCAAACAATCGACTGCAGTTGAAAGCCTCAATTGATGTTGTTCGAGTGCTTGCATTTCAAGGTGTTGCTTTTAGAAGTCGGGATGAAAGTGTGAGTTCTACAAATCGTAGAAATTTTCTTGAGATATTGGGTTTGACGGTTTCATATAATGAGCAGCTTGCTGAAATAATCGCTAAAGCTCCCAAAAATGCCACTTACACATCACCAATGGTACAAAAACAAATTTTACATGTTTTTTCAACCAAAGTAAAAGAAGTTATTCGTAATGAAATTGGTGATACAAAGTTTTGCGTGATTGTTGATGAAGCTCGTGATGAGTCAATGAAGGAGCAAATGGCTATAGTTTTAAGATTTGTTGATAAGAATGGCTT